>VCHN02003639.1:0-13690 GCA_007115665.2 Sequoiadendron giganteum
CCTTGTCAAACTTTTAACTTAATAGTAAGGGAATTATGAGTAGTTTATTGGGCCCATTCAACAATCTCTGATGCAAGGATTGAATTGTCTAGAATGTATCTACTATCAAGAAAGCCAATTTGTTTACCTCTATGACTATATCTCAAGCAATAGGTTTAATTGTGATGGAAATGATATTGAGAAGGATTTTGTAATCTAGGTGTTGAGAAGCATAATTGGCCACCATCCTAGGAAAGATTCTTCATTCTCACTTTTAGGTGTTAAAATTTAACAATACGTAGATTGATGAAAGAGCCCAAAGATCCTTTCTCCATGTTATCCAAGTACACATAGCAATGGTCTTCTCTTATATGGTTGGACATGATTTCAAGAACTTAGCTAGGAATTATTCATTTAACCTAAGGTTTTCTCATAATGCCATCATTGGAAAAGTATGATCAAATTCCTCTATTATGAAGAATTGGTCTATGTGCCTCTAGTAATCACTATAAAAATGTGAAAGACTAAGCTATTTTATTTTTTTTGTCTTATCTTATACCATTTTACGAGAATGGGGGGGCCAATGTACGAGAAGATCTTTGGAAACTAGGCATGAAAATTGTAGGTTAAAGAGAATGGGGGTGCCAAACTTACAGTACTCATTGTCCCTTGGTCATCGATTTTCCCTGAGTGCCCTCAACCTCATCCTCAGTGCTGATATTGACCTTGTTTTAGCTCCAAAATCTTCGTCAGCACTAGTATTGACCTTGCTTTCACTCCTCCAAAATCTTCCTCGGCGCTAGTATTGACCTTTCACTTGTCCAATTTGACAAGCTACAACCTAGTTTAGTTAGGTTTTAGAGTATGTTAATTCAATTTAAAATTATGGCACCATTGAGAGTAGTGAATATAAAGCAAGCAAAGCCTATTATGGCACCATTTAGAGTAGTGAATATAAAGTAAGCCAAGCCTATTATAGTCATGAGGGAAATAATAAAACTCCTAGGATACTTTGTGAAACCATTTTCCTTGGTTAAAGGGAGGCCATAAAATATACCTTTGGATTTTTTCAATCTTCAAATATGAGGATTTGCAAGGTTCTTAGAAACATGAGTAATGGAAATGTGTGCAACAAGAATTTTTGAACACACATGGAATCTCCTTGCCAAAGAAAGGGGCTTCATAATTTAATATGATAATTTTTCTCAGCTCTAGAAATGATATGTTTCCTTAAAGAGGAAGGAGAAACCTAAAAGGTAAAAGAGATGCTTAGGAATCTCAACATTTCCTTATGATCAACCCCCTTCTATCCATAGGAATTGAACCAATTGGGCTTGGCTAAGAATTATTTCCTATAACATTGAGTTTTATGCCACTATATATTTGACCTTAAAGCTTTCCAGAAAATATCTAGGCATTGAATATCCTAAATAATGTCATGTTTGTCCTCCAAGAGAGTGAGAAAGGAGTCATTAGAAAAATGACCATTGAATAGTTGGGCTATATATTTACGAAAAGTAGCACCTTTAATAAGGTTCCATGAAATACTATTAGCCAAAAGATATCCAAAGGCTTCCATAAAAAACACACATAAAGTAGGAGCTAAGGGGAAAACATGAAAAATTGAATGAAAACACCCAA
This sequence comes from Sequoiadendron giganteum, assembly GCA_007115665.2. Classification (NCBI taxonomy): domain Eukaryota; kingdom Viridiplantae; phylum Streptophyta; class Pinopsida; order Cupressales; family Cupressaceae; genus Sequoiadendron; species Sequoiadendron giganteum. Next base: position 1,621 of record VCHN02003639.1, read on the forward strand.
AATCCTCAAATTATATTACAAATGAACACTGTTTTCAAATTCTTCGTTCTTTGAAGCATTGGTTCTTGCATTTGTTCTTGACATAAGCAACATCCAATCGTCGATTATGGGATTCACATCCTTAATGTTTGTTAGAATTTGACAAAATATTTGTTGTTCTTCGTTTTGTCCATGTTGTTGAAAAACACAACTTAATGTAATGACCATTTTGAATTCTTCCCATAGTAGCTTTTCTCACCTTTTTCTTTCATATGGAGCCATGTCATTTATTGGAGGTAATTGTGCCAAGTCTCTAACTAAAATCATGTAGATATGCCTGAATATAAAATATTTAATTAAATTGATAAGTATGAATTTGTATAGAAGGAACTATAATAGAATTGAATAAAAAATATTGTAATGTAAAGTTATCAAAGTTAGCAATTTCAATCCAGAACTCACCTCAAAAACTTTGGTTACTATTTTTTGGGAATGCTTGTCGAAGCCTGGAATCTATGTTTTCAAGCAACCTCTCCCCAAAGAAACTCATTTCATCTATCAATATGTATCTGACATGTGATATTTCTTCTTGGGAAGTTGTAAGTCTTGTCCCTTCTAGTTCATTGAAATCTCTTATTGGAATTCTTAGCTTTGAATGAATGGTTGAAGCACCAATGTTGAATGTTGCAACTCCAGTAGGCGTGAATAGAAGTAGAGGAGATTGTTTGGGAGAAGAATTTTTTCTAGTGCTAGGTTATGTGTTAGGTTATATAGGGTTAGGTTATATAGTGTTTGAGCCTAGCCTCAAACACTACAATTAGGGTTAGGTTATGTGTTTTCTTTAGGGTTAGGTTTGGGATTAGGTTTATGGTTATGGTTAGATTTTAGGGTAATCTCTAAATTTAAGTTTAAGTCGTAGTTGATTATTTTCCCACAAAAGGAAATTAGATCCATTTTTTCTCATGTTCATTATAGCCAACTATGGCTTAATCTTAAATTTATACCTTTTCTTGAAACCTAACATCATATCCCTAATCTAACCATAACCCTAACCCTAATCATAAGATTGACTCATACCCCAACCTTAACCCTAGCCCTGACAATAAACCTAATCCTAACCCTTACTTGGAAAGTAAACCATCATTTTCTCATTAATGTAACCCTAGCCATAACTTTAACCCTAACACTATTTCTCAAAACCATAATCTTAACCATAACCCAAATCCTTTTTATCACAACCCTAAACATAAACATAACTCTAACCCTAAACCATGATCTTAATTGTAACCCTAAACATAAACACAACCCTAACCCTAAACCCTAAACCATGATCCTAATTCTAATCTAACCCTAACACTAACCTTAACTTACACCCTAACCTTAACCTTAATTGTAACCCTAAACTAGAGACAAATGCTACACCCTAAACTATAATCCAAATCTTAAACCTAGCCCTAACCCTAATCATAACCTAACCCTTTTTCTCGAAACCTTAACCTTGACCCTAACCCTCACCTTTATCCTATCTTTATAACCCTAACCACAACCAAAACTCTAACCCCACCCCTAACCCTAATTACCTAACCCTAAATATTTTTTCTTTTATTAATTAGTTGCATTCACTCTAATAACCCTAAACCTATCCCTAAACCTAACCCTAGCCCTATCCTTGGCCCTAATCCTAACCCCAACTCTAAGACAAATATAAAAACAACCCTTAATCATAACAATAACCCTAATACTATAATCCCTAATTGTAATCCTAAACCCTAACCCTAATTTCATATCTAATCCCAACCATAACCAAAACTCTAAATCTAACCCTAACCATAAAACATAAACCCTAATCTAACCCCAATCCTAACATTATTTTTCCTAACCCTAACCCTAACTCTAAACCTAACACTAACCCAAACACTAAATCCTAACCCTAATTAAATACCCAATCATAACCCTAAATTGTAACATGATCCTTTGAATTGGATACTACATAAAAATTTATGTGTTACAATCATTGCTTCCATTGTTGGAATTTTTACATTGGGATGCATATATTTTTAAAATCAACAAAATCTTTTAATGTCTTGCCAAAATTAATATTATTAATTGTAATATCAAACTTATAAACATGTATCCAATTTAGAACATAAATAAGAAATATATGGTAATAGTTTCTTTAAAAAACAAAGTGATGTGGACTACAAGGACTATAAGATATCCACAAAAGAGATCTACATTGAAAATATTGTAGGGAAATTCAAGAAAATACAATTGGTAGATGCAAAGCCAAATAAATGTGAAATTGTGTACTATAATGATTTTAGAATATACACACAATGGATTTGTTGAAAAGGTTTTAGAAACTTTCAAACAAATGCAATTGGTAGATGCAAAGAAAAATTCCACAACCTTCACCAAAATCCTTATTGGTTTCCTTAATATGGGATATTTGGAACAAGGTATAGACATCCATCAAAGCATAATATGAAGATGAATTTTTTCAAATGTTGTGGTTGTAGATGCCCTTTAAAAATTTATACAAAATGTGGAAGGATAGAAAAATCTTGTGAACTATTTGACAAAATGTCTCAAAGAATTGTAATCTCTCAATTTATTTTAGTGTTTATTTTGTTATACCCCATGTCCCAAATTTGGTATAACACAATAGACACTCAAACAAATTGATAGATTGTTATAAGGGAAGTGATGAGACTTTTCTAATTAGAGTGTATTCCATGAGATTACAATTATTCGAGGCATTGTGTCAAATAGTTCATGAGCTTTGTCTATCCTCCCACCTTTTGCATAGATTTCAAAAGGGCATCTACAACCACAAGATTTGAGAAAATTCATCTTCATATTATGTTTTCCTTATGATTGGTTGACTCTTATACTAAATCTGAGTGTTGTTTGTGTTTTGACAAGAGTAGATTAATATTTTTTTAATTTTCTCTATCAAGATCAAAATTGCATGCACATAGAATGAACCATAGTTTAGTTACAACACTTGGTCTCTTCAAAATAATCAGAGAAGATTAGGGAGAGGAAGGAATGCACACCAAACTACAAAATAGGGGTAGTTGTGGCTTTGTTAGTTTTCTTTATATACTCTACTTGTTTCCTATAGGGATAAATTAATCACTATACAAATGAAAGATGGTTGATTATCTACTGAATATTGTTTTGTGTGTTTTGAAATGGAAGATATCTATGTTGGAAAACAAGGATAGACAACTGAGAGGGGGGGTGAATCAGTTGTTACAAAATTGAAACTTATTTAACCTTATTAACCTTTAATCTCATATCTGATAATTAATAGTGAAAGCATGAATCAACAACACATCAAAAACACACATAACACAAAGATTTTTGTGTACAAACCCTATTAGGGGAGAAACCACGGTGGAGGTTAATTCAAAATTTATACCTTGTTAAAAGTATAAAAGAAATGAATAAGGAATGCACATGCATTCAGGAACACTGCCTAGAGCTCACTGCTCAAAGGGAAGGCTCACTGCCTTACATAAGATAATCAAATTAAATCCATTTGATGAGGTTGAACTGAGAAATTAGCTTCTTCAAAAGCCTGATGATAGTTTCAGTTAGGCACATAAATACTTCTTCACACTCTGCTCTGCATTCGAATGATCTAATCTTTATTCACACATATCTCACATACACTTCACATGCATTCTCTCTAAATGAATAAAACAATCGCTCTTATATATCCACTTCATGAATTTACATTAACAACTTTGTCGGCCAAAAATAAATAATAGATGAATACAAACTGTCAGCCCAATTCATAAACAAATCTCAATGCGCACCAACCTAAATCGGTCAAAACATAATGAAGACATAAAGCAACATCCTCGAACATGCCAAGCATTCAAAAATTAATCCACAAGGATCTACAACACGCTACCACCATCATGTCAACCAAGAACATGAAAACTCGAACATGCAAAGGAAAAATCTTTGATCACGAGCACACTGATCAACGTGGACGTACCAAAATGATAGAGTATGAGATCAAGAAACATCAATGAACATCTCAAGAGCATACACAACAATTCAATTCACCAGAATTACATTCTCTTCTTTTAGAAACACCAACTATAGCAACAAAATAACTGTAGGAACACAAAAACTCATAACTCGCTCCAATCTTAATGCACACCTCTGAAACTTCTAGAGGATATACTAGATAGGCTCAGCAACAAACCCTTTAATACATGACTTTAGAATACCAACGTACAAAAATTTCCACCACTCTGGTCTCCACAACTTCATAGACTATCTACAACATATTTATTCTAATTTTCTCAATATCCTCAACATATACAACCTTTAAGACATTAATGCTAATAGTGTTGACATCAATGACAACCACATATCATGAGAAACACAACCACAACATCCAACAATCTACATCTCTATGAAAATTGGTATATGCTAATAGTCAATTTATTATCTTATTTATAGCATTTCCTTAGCTTTTTATACTAAAAAATTCAAGGTAGAGGGTAACATGATTCTTTGAATTGGATACTACGTAAAAATTTATGTGTTATAGTCATTGCTTCCATTGTTTGCATTTTCACATTAGGATGCATATTTTTTACAATCAACACTCTTTTAATGTCTTGCCAAAATTAATATTATTAATAATTTCAAACTTTTATAAACATGTATGAAAAATAAGTACATAAATAAGAAATATATTGTAATAGTTTCTTCAACAAAGGATAAAAAAATCATGTGGACTGTACAAAGATTGTGGTGGGACTTAAAATTTACATGGATGGAGGCTAGGGTTTTGGGGTTTAAGGTGGGTGTTTTCTACCCGTGAGGTATTAACGAGGGAGATCAATGATAATCCTTCCTCGCGGATCTCACACGATCAGATTAAAGGCCCCTGAGGGTACTACAAGGTCTGTGAAGAGGCGACACGTGGCCTGGTTCTTGAAGCGACAGGGCTAGGTGGGACCCATTATCCAGTTGCAACCTCTTGTTTTCTTGGGTTTTGATTGGGCATGGTTCTCCCAGGGCACTGATGTGGATTTAAAACAATTGTTGACTCAATCTGAGTCATCCGACTTGCCATGTTCGATTTGTATTAACGGTTCGATTTTATTTGGGTTCCTGTTCATCTGCGTTGGGAGTTCTTGCTCTCTGCAAATTGTTCTCATTAATGGTGTGGGTTTTTTCAGTGGATCCTAGCCTGATTTTCCAACGTACGAATAGTGTTCTCCTGATAAATGCAATTATGGGTTGTACGCCATGCCTTCACAAGCTAGTAATAATTTGTGGTGGCTACATCAACCACTAAAATGCTTGAATGCTCATGCTACATTCGAGCAATTAATATTCTCACACCAATTAACTCTATAAATGCTCATTGTGTTATCTAGTATTATCATTGCATTTTGAGTTGTCTTGTTTGCAGGTGGTCGAGTCTCTCCTATATTTTACGAGGTGTTTTTTGCAATGGACCATTTGGCTATGCGCAGAAGTACTAGACTTGGGGTGAGAAATTTGTAGCCTAATGAGGTACAACCTGTCCTTAGCAAGTTCGAGGTTGTCCATGATGCTAATTATAAAGGGACGGGGAGCTCCAAGTCCCCACTGGTGCTGTCTTCTAGTTCTGATGGTGATGGGTCTGAAACTGACTCGGACTACCAACGTTACTTGGCGTCCATGATTGAGCTATTGGGGGTCAATGAAGAGCCCCTCGTAGTTTCCCCAATCACTACGATGGCACTGTGCCATGCTATTAGATCATGTGTTAAAGTGGATAAAAGGAAGTTGGTCTCGCTTCTTACTGAAGCGAGGACCAGGAGCGGTCGCCTCTATCGGGGCCGTGTGTCTTGCAAGTAGTTGCAGTTGCTAGGTGTGTTACTTTTGGGTGGTGTGTTGATGTGGACGTACACGTGCCTACCATGCTCTTTTGTCTTTAGCTCTAGTTGGTTACAATGGTATAACTATTTTGATTCCTCGAACTGATTATGGTTTTTTCTAATGATGAGGAATGTGAATTTGAATTTCATTCTAAATGAAATTCAATTTTGGAATGAACAATGTAGCCTATTGCTTTGTTTCTCTCCTGTCCTATAAAGGAGATTTGACTGCTTATTGTTAAGGGTTGTTGTTTTGTTTGGGTCTGAAGGCTTAGAATAGGTACAATTAGTGGTAATGTAGGATTTTGAAGGTATTATGTAGGAAATCATGTTGGGTTGGGAATAGTATGAAATAAGTATACTATGCTTTTGTAATTACTGATATCGAAAGAAATCTAAAAAAATTAAGACATTTTGCTCTCTTGTGTATGGGCCATGGATTATGAATGGATTTATCAAGGGTTTGTTTATTCAGTTTGAATGGTGTAGTTGAAAGTGTAATTTGTTCTCTTGCTTTGAATTAATGAGTTAATCAAATGCTTGAACACAAATTGCATGTTTATGGTTATATGCTCAGGATTCACTAAGGAGTGATGTTTTAATATACTAACAAATCTCATGGTAGCAAAGCACTATGGTGATAAGTTCAATTTCATCTGAATTACATTTTATATGACTCCCACCCAATGGATGAGGCACTGGATAGTATTGGTAAATTCCTTTCAGGTATAGGACTGTGACTCTAAGTACGGTGATTCAATACCCGAACATTTTAACAAATATCAACTGCTATCTCTTTTTGGGATATAGATCTTATGATAATTTTTAGTCTCCTTGCTTTGGGATATCTATTATTATTCTTTTGTTTTGCCACAACCAGGGTAATGACTATTTGTTAGTGTTAGTGGGGACTACATCTGTAAGAAGAAGTGTTCTTACCAATCATGAAACATTCTTATGAACACACTTGGGTTTACCCACCTTGGTTTCACAGAGCCAAAAGTGTAGGAGATGTCAGTCTTTCATTGAATCTTGTTAGTTGGCCACTAGCCTTTGTAGTTCTTTATAATGGAGGTTGGCTACCTCTTACAGAATTGCAAATCCTATGTGGGAAAAAACACCAACAGATTGTAATTAAGATATACACAAAATGGATCTACATTGAAAATTCGGTAGGAAAATTCAAGCAAATACAACTGGTAGATGCAAAACCAAATAAATGTGAAATTGTGGACTATAATGATTGTAGAATATACATAATGGATTTTTTTAAAAGGTTTTAGAAACTTTCAATCAAATGCAATTGGTAGATGCATAGACAAATTTCACAACCTTCACCAAAATCCTTGTCGATTTCCTTAATATGGGAGATTTGGAACAAGGTATAGACATCCATCAAAGCATAATATGAAGATGAATTTTCTCAAATGTTGTGGTTGTAGACTCCATTTTCAAATCTATGTAAAATGTGGGAGGATAGAAAAATCTTGTGAACTATTTGACAAATATCTCAAAGAATTGTAATCTCATAGAATACACTCTAATTAGAAAAGTTGCATCACTACCCTCATAATAATCTCTCAATTTGTTTTAGTTTCTATTGTGTTACTCAATTTGAAACTTAATTGTGACACATTAAGTTCATTGTCAAATTGTCATTTGTGTGTCAAGTTTGTCAAAATCCAAAATGATCAATTATTAATAAAATCATGGATCATGTAATATTGGGATGGGTGACCTCCTAGGAAGGCCTAGTGCTTCATTACTTTGAGAATCATTTAGATGCAATGAGTGCTAAGTGGACCATTCATTATCATGAGAGATGGGTTCTTGTGAAACACTACTCATGAAACATGGGTCAATGAGTTTGACTTGTAAAACTACATAATTGAATCCTAATAACAATATCAAAATTTGACACAATGTGAAAAATACTTCCTACTTGTCAATAGATCATGTTGTCAAAATCAAGAATTTCAAATTATGAATTCTTTGTAATTACTCATCAATTTTTTTTAAATAATTAATAATCAAAATTTAATTATTGATTATTTTAATAAATTTAGATAGAATGGTTATTTAAAATTGATTTTTAACTATTAATTTATTATTAATTTTATTTTCCCAGGCTTTTTGTATTTAGTTAAATCTCTATAAAACTTGAATCGTAGTGCATGTATTTAATTAGTTGAATCATAGTGCATTAATTTAGTTAAATCTCTAAACGAAACTCCATATGAATAGAGTTTAATTTGTCAAAAATGTTTTCATTTGAATTGCATGTGAATTCACTAAGAGCATTTTAATCAATTTGCACATCTCTATAAAACTTATCACATTCTATCTTATATTTCAATGCCTTGTACACCCTCTCTCTATTGACTGTAAAATTGTAATTTGTTCCATGTTGGTCCTTCCTTCGAACAATAATAATTGGTAAATCTTTTATTCAATGTGGTAAAATTTTAGCTATTTCTCTTACTTCTTGTGGAAACCTTCAAGAAATTGGCTATTCCTTAAAAAAGACTCATGTCCATTTAACAGAGAATCAAAAACTTCACATAAAGTAAATTGATAGGAAATGTTTGAGTAAAATATCCTGATGCCATAACACAAACCATACGAGAATAAAATGTAATCAGAATTCTAATGCCATATCCCAGTGCACAGAGTCAAAAGAGAAAACTAAACTACAGGGTAAATTTGATTTTGAACACTTATGATCTATTATGAATTGCATTACAACCCATATATCTATACCTGAGTTTATTACTCCTTTATGAATCCTATTTTTTATATTGCATGAATTTACTGGTTAACTGAAGCATTTAATCGATTCTTTGAACCAGAGCTGTAGTTAAACATAATTCATAGTAAAGAACAAATGAAAATCAATGAAAATAATCTTTGATCGATATTTCATTAATAATCCATGTAACATAACACAATATGAGAGAAAATAAAATCCAAATATTCATGAGTTTGATAAAAACATGCTCAAAAACCCCATGATTAACAAAGTTCTCCAATCTGACTCAAAACTTTTTAAAACCTGGACTTACAATTCATACTCTCTATATTACTAGACTCTTATTTCTCATATTTTGGATATTTCAACCGACCACTCTCTCGGCCCAGAATTCCCTTTTATAAAACAAGGGAGCCAACAAGCTTCAGGTCGGAGAGTACACATGTCCATTTGTAATTGGACCACTAACTCCTGATTCAGTTACAATTCTATTATGCGAGTGGAGAGAATAAGACAAAGATCATCATTAGTTGATAAGGAGGAAAGAAAACATCACTCCAAAGGCCGCTCCCCATACATCGAAGGCATGCTTAGCCATTATAGTATTAACTCCACCTCAGCACCCTGTACTTGGAGTCAAAAGGAGAATGCAATTTTAGAATATAATATCTAAGGCCAGACCTGTATTATACATGACCAAGTTGCAATTCTCGACTATAACACTCATAATTCTAGTTCATCAGTGAACACCTTTTTCCATAATTCAAACTCCTCCTCAGAAGGCCACTGGAAAGCCACAACCTGATCAACCTTGTTTCGATAGGGAGCATACTTTACCATTATCGATGTGGCCTTTTTATCAAAGTTCTCTAAGAAACTTATAACAAAAGACAACTTTTCCAATGTATTCTCTAGCATGCGGATGTCAGATTTTTGCATATCTCATGTGTTTGAGACATCATTATATTGTTCATTTTCTCCTTCCAAACCTATAGGGGTTTGACTTCATCCTGACTATGTAAAATATGAGGCAATGGGGTCAGGTCCTTTCCATCATACACATCTTTCAACAATTTAATCTTGGATTCCATTGGGGCAGCAAATCCCTGAATCTTCTGCTCAACAATTCCCTTGACTAATTGATATGTTGCAATAACAGTAGGATATTTATCACCATGTTGTTTTGCCCCTACTGCAATGAATTTCAATTTCTCCATTCTAGGGCTCCATTTGTTTAGCAATGGGATGGCCAATTCTTTATCCCTTGGAAACATTTTTAGTGCTTGCAACATTAGGACATAATTTGCATGAACACTATTTAGCTTACTCTGGACCGTTTTGTTTAAATGTTTCAAAACAATGTCCACTATCACTGCATTGTTTCTCCCTGCTACATCCCGGATTTGCTTTACCATCTCCTTATATTCTTCAACCTGATGAATCAGTTTCTCCCTAGAAAGTCCCCCTCCAGGGCTAGTAGCGCTCTCAATAGCGATAGGCACTTGTCCCATATTATATGGAACAATAGCCAAAGATTGTGCTTGTGCAGGAGGTTGAGATTGCTCTACTGGTGGGTCAGGAAAAATGTGGCTAGAACTGACTTGCTTTTGAGATCTCATGGTATCCATTTGTTGCCTCAATAAAGACAATTCAGTTTCTAACTCTGCTACCTTTTGTTGACTCTTATTATATTCAATAATAATGTCATTATATTGGCCTCTCAGAGTATCCCGCTCCTTGGTCAAATCTTCAACAGTTGCTTTGGTGAATTTGGCAACATTCACAACCATATCAACAGATTCCAATGCTAGGGTGTCAGCAACTCTCCTCACAACCAAGTGACCACTAAAGTTAGAAGGTTCTGCAACAATTGGCTTTTTAGAGCCAGTAGATAGGGACCAGATTGCCAATGCATCCCATTCCTCACTAAAGGCCGATCCCTTGAGTGCCAATGTAGCCTCCTCTTTAGTAGCAAGAAGTGGCTTATTAGCCCTTCTTATTGTGTCAAACACCACAACATTAGTGATATCCCATTATGGGAGTAGCAATAGTCCACTTTTTTGTACCAATTCCCGACCCTGCTCTGGTGTTATTGCTTTGAATCTTTCTCTCATATGTTCCCTGACCTTAGCTTGAATTACCTTCTTTGGGAGCTCTAGATGCAAACTTCTCTCATGTGCCACCTTCTCAGCATATAATGCAGCATGTGCTCTCCACACAAAATCTTTAAAAGCACCGGTTTGAATAAAAGAGTCATCCATCATGAACTCTCTGCAGGCTTCTATTCTCAAGTCATCATTGCTTGTTATTCCTTTGATTTCATCTTTTCCTAACCTCAAAGAAACTGTACCTGAACCTGTTGCAATGTCAACTAGGTCCAATGGATCTCATGATGCATTTCATTCGGAGTGACAATAATGTCATCATCCTCATCACCATCACAATCAACAATCTTTACCCTTTCAACCCTCTACCTCTTTGGTGATGGTGGGCAAGCCTGTTCAGAAAAACTTGGAGGAGAATCCAAATCAACAACATTTGGTACTGACTGCCTTGAAGAAGATGGTGCAATATTTTTAGCAACATCTTCAGCCCTACTTCCCTTTCTTCTAGAAAAAACCCTTATCTTCTTTTGGGGCTGATAAGTAGGCCTCTCCTCTTCCTTTACCTCAGGGTACTCCTCGATGGTTTGTGATTTTCCCCTTTCTTCCACAACCCTTTCATCTTTCAAAACCCCAACCAAGCTCTCAAAATTATCAATAGCATACATTGCCCTACTAAACTCATCTTTAGCATTAGGTATGGGATTGAAACCAAGTATTTTCTCCTGCTTACTTTTTACCATTTTAGAGTAGGCAATGTATAGTGCCTTTCTATCATCTTGTAATTCCAAATCAAAAATATTCCTGATGATGTCCTCAAGAAAGTAGAAGTTGTGGACAAAAGCTCCTATCCAATGTTTTGCCTTCATTTGAGAGATAAAACCCTCAGGATCATGATTCCTAGGGCGCACAGTCTTTAGCCTATAAGGCCCAAGTAATTGATACAACTCCTTCCATCCTCCCTTTGCCATAACAAAATCGACAAATGTTGTATATTCAGGGAAGAAAGAACCTTTCTTCTATTCAGTTGGAAAGTGTACTTCCTGAGCGCCCCCCAACTACCTCATGATTTCCAAAAATCCAAGTCTAAGGGGCACCTCCCTTGGAAGAACCTTTGGATTGACATTAGTGCCAAAAACCTTGAAAACTATGGTATTAGGATAGGGGATAATGTCTCCCCAATTGTGCATTATGTTCAATTCAAGCCTTCTCTCCATCGGCCTCAAGAAGTCATGAATTTATTTTGGGATCCTTGGGGGGTCATGAACCAGAGCCTCCCTTAATTTAGATCCAAAGACATTATGGAAAGTTACATAATCAAACTCATGATCATGCATGTC
>VCHN02005215.1:0-10094 GCA_007115665.2 Sequoiadendron giganteum
TCTGTTGTGCGAACGATGTTGTTCTCCTGTTATGTTTTAGTTTTTGTTTGTACTTTGACTATGTACTTGGTTACAATTAATCACTATTTTATCATGATGTATCTTGATGTGATGATACTATATTTTGATGTTATTATTATGGCATGTTTTGAATTAGCATAAGTGGATATTCAAATTAATGATGTTTTATGCCTTTGATTATGGTGCTATGTTAGATACATCAGTTAGTAACATTGTATTGGTGAAGAGGATGATATCACATCACTCGCTTGCAAGCACCCCATGATTCCGTGATTTCCTCTTCACGATGTGCCTTATTTATGACATATTTATGCATGTGGATATGCTCTTTGTTCACAAGTTGACAGGTATGGGACATCGACTCCACCTGGTTTCATAGGTTTGAGCATGTCCATTGCCCAATGACATTCAATTGGGAGATAGTAGCTAGGTTTCCATGCCAAGTCATCACCCTAGTCATAGTGTGTCGTCAGGTGCTAGTTGGGTTAAGTTGCCTTAATGTTGTTCTTCTGGCTTTGTTTTCAGTTTAAATTGCAATTTAAAAAAAAAGGTTAAAATATATGCTTTGGTAGTTAAATTGTCATTTAACTTTATCTAGTTTATGTTGAAATGTGATTTAGTTATTAATTAATTAAATTTATTAATAAATAATTAAATCTTGGATTAGATTTAGTTTATTGATAATTAAATTAATTGTCTTGAAATAAATTAAGTTTTTCCATTTTGGAGTTAATAGGTTTTTGTGTGAAGTTGAGAAAATTAAAAGGATGAAAATTAACAAAATAAAAGAAAAATGAATTGAATTGCATTTTTAGAAGTTTGAATTCAAAAATTGAAAAAGGAAGATATTTGCTATTCTGTTTTCTAAAATTAATGAGGGTGGTTGCATGATATTTGTTGAATTTTCCTAATTATTTGAAAATTCCTTCACAAGTTTTCTACCAAAAAGCATGAACTTTTGAAAGGAAAAAGAGGAAGAATTGTTGCATTTTTGTGGGTTTTGGATTGAAGCTGTGAAAATTTGTGGAGCTGAAGTTGGAAGCAAGGTTGGAAGCTGAGCTCCATCTGGATCTCCTCACAAACTCAAAGAAATCAGGTTCATGTCTTTAAAATTGGTTGCTTTTGAGATTTTAAATTGTATATGTTGTTGTTGAAGGTCATGTGGAAAAAGCATTTGAAATCTGCTATATGATTGCAAAAGAAACTCAGTTGGATTCGTGTTCTCCAAATTTGGAAGAAAACCTCTCTTTTGGAATAGGTTGCTTCAAGAAAATAGAATGAATTTTGTTTATAAATTGTTTTCTTTTAGTTTTATTTCCTCAATTAATTTACAAAATTCATTATGGTTAAATGTAAATTTATATATATACATATGCATATATGTATATATAAAAATCTGGATATATATATTTGAATATATATATATATATATATGTATTTTTAAATTTTTTTCCCTTTAGTAGGGTTATGCTGGCCATTTAAAAAAAAAAAGTCCAATAAAAGAGATGTAAATTAAATAGGTATGTATATATATATGTATTTAAATTATGTTTTTTCTTATGGCATGATTTAAGTTAGATTGAACAAGTTAAAACATGATGACTTTAATAAAATTATTATTTCCTTTTAAAACGTATTCTTATAAGGGAATTAGTTTTGATATTAAATGATACGTTTTCAACAAGTTGATTGTTTTTAAATGGTTACAATGAAATGAGGTGGCAATAATTATTTTACGTCATTGAATTTTATTCTTATGATTATCTGGTTAATTTATCATTACTTAAGTCCAAGTAAGGAAATTAGATAATTAGTGTTAATTTCTCTTTTACTTGAAAAGATGTAATTAATTCAATTTATTTAATGCGGCAAATTGTTGAATGATAATGAGGAAATGGATTTAGTGAATCCAAAGTAGATTTAATTCTCGTCTTGATTTTGAAATGTTCCTGTTATTGTTTGGGAAATTTGGGTCATAGAATTTGACAAGTCTTCTAGATGGGTTTTTTTTTAATATGTGGGTTGTGGTGTCAAGTTGTCAACCTCTTGTGAATTCCCTTGGGTAGTGCATGAGGTTATGTCAATGTTATTACCTGGTTTCCACGAACGGGGGTGTTTTGTGCCTTCTTCGATTAGGAGTGGATTATGTGAGTTGTGCCTCCTTGTAAGGAGTGACTTTATTATCCTGTTACCTCCAGTGTTTGGAGAGGGTTTGAACTTATGTTGCCTCCTAAGAAAGGAGTGGCCGTGTTATCTTGTTTGTATGCACTTTAGTACCCTTGGTGATTGAATTGTGTGTATGTTGGCAAGTAGAAGAGTGGCTTCCGTTAGGGGTCAGAGCCCGTAAGAGGTAAGATTGGGTAACCTTTAGAAGTAGTTAATCAAGTGATAATTAAATCAATGTACTTAGAGGTTAGGTGGTATGTCACACTAATCAAGATAAGTTCTAGCCTCAGTCATATTCGCAAGTGCTTGTTTAGACTTGGGGTGAGTGGGAAGGCCTGGAATGGCAAGGTTATCTATCTAGTCTTTATGATAGGTATTTGATCCCACATTAGTAAGTATGAGGGCCGAGGATCAGTTGAGGCCACTAGGATAGCCAGAGCCTATGAAGATCCGTAGTGGGTAACTCATGACAAGTTGTGTGATGACACTCTGTCTAGGACAACAGTTGGTATTTGATTCTGTGTGTATGGTTTTCGTAACATACTTGATCTGCTTTATATCAGGAAGCAATGTGACCATGTTGAGTTGTACTTATGTTGTACTTGTGTTGTACATGTGTTGTACTTGTGTGGTACATGTGATTGGTTGTGTCAGTTTGGCTCAGTTATGTTTTAGCCTGTGTCTTGAGGTAGTTTCTCTTTGCTAGGATTCCTTGTTACTATTTCCTAGCACGGGGGGTGGACCTTTGGGTTGCACATGGTTGGGTGGAACGTGCACCTTACTCCGTTGGGTTTTTTCTTCTTGGTTGTGTGGACAAGATTTTCAATTGGAGAGCTCGTATGATTCAGTTTCATTTCATGCCTTGTTTATTTCAGTTGATCTTGTGATTTATTAGCCCTGATTTGTTATCGAGGTGGAAAGATGTAATTTGTAACCTTATTTATTGGACTTGCCTCATTCGGGGAATGAGAGATGTGATTGTAATATTTAATTATGGATAAATGCAATTGCAAGTTATCTCTTATGCTTGATGTAAATTATCTTAATTGGAATGTATGTTTTTTATTTCTTAATTAAATAATTGACATGGTTTAGATTCATGTTTTTTGTTGAGGTTCTTTATAACTTTTGTCTCGTAACCTTAGAGGTTGTTCGAATTATATAGTGAACTTGCTTATTAATTGTACTTAAACAAAAAAAAAATTAGTCTGTTTAAGTAGTTAATTGCAACTTCCTCTAGGGTTGCATGGCGGGGCATTACACTACCAACAATCACATCAACACAAGCAGGCTCCAACAATCTCCACAACTATACTGAAAGTTGGCAACAATGACAACACCAACAATATTGACAACACAGATAACTCCGAGCTTCCAACACTTCCAATGGTAGGGGTTGACATCAATGACAACAGCAAAAATCTTTCGTTACATCTATTGCTAGATAATTAAGTCTATAAATTATTAATAGATTGCAAATGAAGTTAGAAATTTCTAAACCTAACAATAATAAAATTATCCCTAATATTCACTTAGATTTCAACCTAATCTCATATTTTTCTACAGTCCACTACCACCCTAAGTTGGTCCATCCTTTTTTTCCTCAAGGTACTTCATTGATCAAGTTTTGATGGCATCGTGTCTACTAGAGTAGCAGAGACATCATGTTTGATGTCATGGAAGGGCATTTGTCCACTAAGTAAGGCTTATACTTTTTTCATTGTATTAGTTTGCCTTCATTGTTCTCACTATATTTTTGTTTTTTCAAGCCACAAATCCTCATCCCATGTTCTATATGGTTGGCGACATCCAACAAAGACTATGCAAATATGTATGTCGACACAACAAAATAGATAGAGTTTATAACTTATGGACCAGTTAAGTATTTTTTGACCTTATTGGGGTTATGACCTATTTCTTGGTGCTAACTGAATTTGTCAATGATATTTTCTATTATTAATGTTTGATGTATCTAAAGGATTTTGATAGTAGTTGGTGGGATTTTCCACGAGGGAGTAATTTTTGTGTGCACTTTTTCTAAGTGTTGGTTATTTTTTGGATTCATGTTTATGTATTTTTTAGGTCTTTTGTGGTATTGTATGTTGACAATTTTGTAAATATAGGTTTTAGAATTTTATGTGGAGAAGGATCCATGGATTTTTAAAGGCCTCTACAATATAATACACCTTTAAATTTATAATTAGTGTTTTGACAATATTAAATGTGATATGGGTTTGTTTGAATTTTGTGGCTCTCATTTATTATTTCTAGGGGAAAATTATGGAGGACCAGAAAGTGGTCACAACCATTTTTGGTCCATCCTAAACATAAAAAAATCATGTTATAATGTGCTTATGTTATGTCAGACGTAAAAAAAATTGCAAAGAGGTTGATCTCATTTGAACTTGGCCTCCCACCTATCCAACGCAAGCCATGAGCAATTTTTTTTATACATTATGGATTTGATTAAATCATTGCCAAAATACCACCATGATGTCTACAAGATCAAGTGATGTAAGTTCTTCAAGGCTTGCTTGCACTGCAACTAAGAGACCCCAGCTTATCTCTTCTAGGAACCTAATCTCCTCTAGGTCTTGATTGGCTTAGATGATTAACTAAATCCAATTCTAACTCTTCTCTAAGAGTTCTACCCTTTGTGCTTCACCTTGTAAGACTCACACCTTTTAAATGGAACAATTCTTCTCCCTCACTTAGAAAGCTCTAAGGGCTATCTTCTCCCAAACTTCATTCTTCATTGCAGGGGTGTCCATCCTTATGAGAACCTTCATAACTTTGCCAATTTGATCCATTTTAGAAAGATCTTTAGCCCTGTCCTTACCGGGCTCAAGGTTTCACCATTTGGAGACCTTAAACAGGCCTAATCCTTGTAGTCTTTACCAGTCCCTTTTTGCCAATTTTAGCAAAACTTTCCCAAAGACCCTACAAATCTAAAGGAAGATCTGGATACCCTTTTGGAAGTTTTAAATGGTTCAGCGGGGCTTCTGGCTTGACAACTTCCATACACTAGCTTCCTACAACTTAGGGCAATAGGGCTATAAGGCCTAATTTCTAGGACTGAGTGTGTTTTAGTTTGTGACTTGCTCAAACCACGAACCAAACGATTGACATGACTTCAATCCACCTAGAATGTTGAGCTAAGGTGAAACCCTACATGAAACTGTACCTATTCCGTATAGTACCTCCTTACCCTGCAAGAAATCTTCAAGGTTTCAATGCTAGACCTCTAACCGGGCTCTGTCTGCTCGCCTAGAGACTAGTGATAAAAAGATCTGTCCACTCTTTCATACTTCCTAACCCTAAACCTATGTACACTAATGACTCCCCTAACATTTCCACCTATCCTTAGGTGTTTCCCAAGGCTAGAATTCATGGGGGATCCATGAAAGCACCGACTGGTCAAGACTGAACCAGTAAGAACTAAAACTAAAACAATTTAACTAACACTAAAATATCTACTCCAAATAACTTTCCTATCAAATGAAAAAGTCTAAGATAATGCTAAAGAACATAGTACAAATGCTAAACTCAGGTTCTCAATCCATTTAGCTTCTCTATCATCACAAAAACTCGAGTTGTCATTAAAAACACTGTTGTAGAGCTCTGTATTTTCACTTCCAAAAACTAATTACACATTACATACCTGCATAACCATCCTGAGATTCAAGTCTTGGGTCATATTAGATGCCCACTCCATGATTCTAGGGCCTGTTGGCCATTCTCCCACTTCCTATTCTCAAGGGAATCCAAAGGCAACCGAGTTGCATGCAACAAACCATGCTAACTTCCTTACAACATTTGGCATCTTTCTTCATGCCTTGATCCTATTTCTTAGGACCACCATTCCCTCTAGATTTTGAGGAACCAACTCATTGAATGGCCTTAAGGCATCTTTACAACTGCATTAAGTGTTTAGAACAACTTTAAGAATCTAATCACCCCTAGACAACTAACCTTAAGATAACATAAACTACTAACAATGGCTAAATGTGTGACCTTAGTCCTAATGACTAACTTACCTAGCCCACAAAAGCAATGACCTTCTAAGGTCTGAAAGCAAACAAACTTTCTGACTTGGCTAGAGTCAAGTACAAGCCAAAATAACAAAAATGGAGATTAGCCAAGGTGTGCTCTTGCACCATCCTCCCCAAAATAGAAAGTTCAATCCACACTTGGATTGAGGATGCTTGGATCAATCCGCATCTTCTTGAACTCTGCTTCCTTTATCCATACTGCATCAGCATCAGCTTGACCATGTTTCTTGATCAAGTGTTCCTTGTAGGCTTTGGTTCTAGTCTATTTGTAGATCCTTGTGTCCAATATGTTGTCAATTCATGTGACTGTAGCAGTAGATAAGTGTAGGTTTTCCACATCTTTGATCACTTCATGAAGGTTCTGATCCATGTCTTGTTGTGGTCCTTTATAATGAACTAAGTCTGCAATGTTGAAGATAGGGGACAGTCCACTGTCATCCGGTAGCTCAACTTTGAAAGCATTATCACCATACTTAGCTAAGATAGGACAAGGACCTATCCTCCTCATCTGCAACTTGTGAGGATCTCCCTTTTGAAGTCTTGATTTGTTAAGATGCACCATAACCAAGTCACCCACATTGAATTGTACTATTCTCCTCTGCTCATCCACCTTGGTTTTATGTTTGATGGTGTTCTCTGTCAAAGTCTTCCTCACTGTATCATGTATCTCCTGCATAGCATATGCAAAGTCATGAGCATATCCACTTCCCTTCACTCCATCCTTCAAATCTCTCAACTCATAAACTCCTCTAAGATGTAGTCCATAGACTATTTCAAAGGGACTCTTCCCTGTGGATCTATTTATAGTATCATTGTAGGCATATTTAGCATGCCCAATCAACTGATCCCATTGTTGCCCATAATCCTTGGTCAAACACCTCAGTAGATTTCCAAGGCTTCTATTAACAACCTCGGTCTGACCATCAGTTTGGGGATGGTAGGCTGATCCAAAGGACAAATTAGTGCCCAACCTTTGCCAAAGAGTCTTCCAAAAATGACTCATGAATTTAGTGTCTCTGTCTGATACAATGCTGATAGGTAACCCATGGATTCTTACTATCTCTTTGAAGAAGAGAGAGGCTATTTGACTAGCATCATGTGTGGTCTTACATGGTATAAAGTGAGCCATCTTGTTGAACCTATCCACCACCACATAAACACTATCCATGCCTTGCCTTGTCTTGGGTAACCCAACTACAAAATCCATACTCAAACATTCCCATGGCCTAGTAGGAATAGGTAGTGGTTGGTAAAGGCCTGCATTTGAAGAAGTGCCCTTGGCCTTTTGACATACTACACAACTTTCCACATACCTCCTAACATCAAGATTCATCTTAGGCCAGTAATAGAACCTTTGAACAAGTTCTTGAGTCTTAGTGATCCCAAAGTGACCACTCAAAGCACCATTATGCTTTTCTTGTATCAAGTTCTCTCTAATGGAGCCTCTAGGAACACATAATTGATTTCCTTTAAATAAGAGACCACTTTGCAAAGTATACTCAGCATATTTACTATGAAAATGGTTCTTGTATTCAGCACATACCTTATAAACATCTGCAAAATCTTCATCATCAGCATATAGATCCTTGAAGTGATCTATTCCCATGCTCTTCAACTGAATTTCCTGAATTGTGAGAGCTCTTCTAGACAATGCATCTGCTACTTTGTTGAGGAAACCTTTCTTGTGCTTGATATTGAAGGTGTAAGCTTGTAGATACTCAACCCACTTCATGTGCTTGTGGCTCAACTTTTCTTGTGAATTCAGGAAACTAAGTGCTTGATTGTCTGAATACACAATGAATTCCTTGGGGAGCAAGTAGTGCCTCCACTTCCTTAGAGCTTGGACCAATGCATACAGCTCAAGGTCATAAGAAGAGTACTTCTTTTTGGCTTCACTTAACTTTTCTAAATGAAAAGCCACCGGTCTACCCTCTTGGCTTAGAACAGCCCCAATTGCCACATTGCTAGCATCACACTTAATGGTGAAAAGCTTCTCAAAGTTTGGTAGCACCAAAACAAGTTGGGTAGATATCCTTTCCTTCAACAACTCAAAGCTCTTGTTAGCATGCTCATTCCATACAAATTTGGTCTTCATGCCTCCCTTAATAGTATCCAACATAGGAGCACAAATTGCACTAAAATGCCTTATGAATTTCCTATAATATTATGCAAGACCATGAAAACTCCTTACCTCAGTTGTTGTCCTTGGAGTAGGCCAATTCATGATAGCCTCCACTTTGCTTTCATCCATTTGCATATTTCCCTGAGATAGCACAAACCCAAGGTACACCAGCTCTGTCTTGATGAACTCACACTTCTCCAAGTTGATCATCAGCTCCTCTTCCTGTAGCTTCTTGAAAACTAGCTCTAGGTGTTTGAGATGCTCTTCTCTTGTTTTGCTGTAGATTAGTATATCATCAAGATATACCACTACAAATTTTCCAATGTAGTCTTTGAGGACTTCATTCATGAGCCTCATGAATGTGGAGGGGGCATTAGATAATCCAAATGGCATGACAAGCCACTCATATAGACCCTCATTAGTTTTGAAGGTTGTTTTCCACTCATCTCCCTCATGTATTCTTATTTGGTGATAGCCACTCTTCAAGTCTATCTTGCTATAGTACTTAGCTCCACCTAGACAATCCATTAGGTCTTCAATACTAGGGATAGGGAACCTATACCTTATGGTAATCCTATTAATGGCTCTTGAATCGATATAAAGCCTCCAAGTTCCTCCTTTTTTAGGTGCAAGGATAGTGGGTACGGCACATGGACTAATACTCTTTTTAATGAGACCTTGGTTTAGAAGTTCTTGTATTTGCCTAGCAATTTCCTCATTTTGTTGAGGGGTCATTTTGTAAGCTGCCTTATTGGGAAGGGTAGCTCCTGGGATAAGGTCTATCCTATGACTTATGGCTCTTTTAGGGGGTAAATTTGATGGTTGTCCATCACTCACTACACCTTGGTAATTCTATAGCATGTCTTGAATCTCCTTTGGTAACTCTGTCTTCTTGGTCACCTTGCCTTCATCTCCCTCTCTTGGTCTTAGCACCAATGCATAACCAACTCCTTCACCTTCTCCCAATGCTTCTAAGAACTCTTTTTCACCAACCATGAGTAGATTAGGACCTGTTGTCTTCACCTTTGTGTCTTCCAACAGTGACTGTATTTTGAAGGTCACATTGTCCTTCTTGAAAGAATAAGAATTCTTTCCTCCATCATGTATGGCTTGATGGTCAAATTGCCATGGTCTACCTAGGATCAAGTGACATGCATCCATAGGTAGCACATCACATGAGACTTTTTCTTTATACCTCCCAATAGAGAACTCCACCCATGCTTGTTCATTCACTAACACATGTTGGCCTTTATTGAGCCAAGTGACCTCGTAAGGATTGGTGTGGGGTATCCTTGTCAACTTTAGTTTGCTAACTGCTTCCTCTAACACAATATTGTCAGTAGAGCCTGAGTCAATGATGACTCTACATACCTTCCCCATCATCTTGCACTTTATCCTAAATAAAGACCTCCTTTGGCTTGGCTCCTCCTTCACCGGCTCCTTGATCAAAGTTCTCCTCATCATGAGGTTCTCACCTTCCTTAGAATTTAATGGAACCTCAGATTGCTTCTCTGCTACATTTGATTCCTCATGGACTAGGTTAGTCCTCTTGTCACCTCCATGTGAAGAACCACCTTTCTCTGGACACCTATAGGTAGGGTGCCCCATTTGATTGCAATGATAGCATTTCATATTGGCAAAGTAGTTGCCTCTTCCTCCTTGTCCACCATTTCTTCCTCTAGAGCTAGAGTTAGAACTCCTTCCTCTACCACCTCTACTTGAGCTTCCTTCTT
>VCHN02004456.1:0-11839 GCA_007115665.2 Sequoiadendron giganteum
ACATCCTAATTTTGGTCTCATGTCATAATCCACTTAATGTGCGTCATAGACACTAAAATAAACTTTTAATCTTAGCCATACATATCACAAATTTGAATTTTAATCTTGGCCATTGAATCAAATCAGCCTTCTCCTATAAATCAAGCCTTTTACAGGTCATTTGGGGAATCTTCTTCTAGCATCATCACTCTGCCAAAATTTCTTCTTATTTATCTATTTTCTTCTATTATCTTTCATCTTATCGTTATGCTGAAAAAATGAGCAATCAACATATCAACAATCAAACCTTCAAAATCTTGCATTCTCATGCAGGTGGAGAAGAGCAATGGAGATAAATCAAATCTAGCGTGGAGATCGGTTTGCTTTGCTTTCTTGTTTTGATTTTCATGTTAGTGTGTGCTCTATTGTGCTTGTTAGGGTTTTCATATCTTGTTGTTTAGTTTTATATCTTATTTTCCCTAACTACATTTGGTGAACCTGACGTGAATCCTTTGATCTAGCTTGCTTTTTGCAAGTTTTATTATTTTTTTGTTGCAGATTTACCAGTTTTTGGATGAAACCCGAGGTTTTACAAATTCCATCATATCTTTCAAATGGCTCGTATTTCTCTACAATATTTTCATAGAAGCTTACAAATCATCTCAACGGGATACAGTAAAAAAATTCAGAGTTTATCACGCATTTTGTAGGTGTTATCACTATTTTATTTTATTTCATAAAATTTACTTTCTGAATGCAAATCAGTGAATTTTTCCAAACTGTTTACATTTCCAAAAATCTCTTGCAATTTTAATAGGGGTTTTTGTTTTACAAATTTAATTTATAGCTCAAATGCAATGCGAAATAATTCGATCTTTGTCTTCTATATGTTTTTTACAAATCTGCGTTTCTGAGTGCAGAATAGGAAATTTTTCTAACTTCTTTACATTTCTGGAAAGCTCTCAGAAAATTAATAGGAGTTCCTTCTTTGAGTTTTTATTTTTCAGATCAATAACATCTTCAAATAATCGAATCTAATTTGGTTATGTTAAAAACATGTATCTGAAATTGAAATTTCTTGATCAACTTTTTGTTTTGGCTGCATTCTAATATCATTTTTTTATTTTGCAGGTGATCAAAAGGAGTTGTAGTAGCAACAATATCATTCATACACATCAGATTGGAAAACAAAAAATTTCAGGTGCACTCATTTTATTATCTTTATCTCTCATTTAATCAATCAATTTTGTTTGCAAAACACTTGAATTTGGAGCTTTAAAATGAACATCTTGTTTGCAATCACACTTTGAAATTGGGCTTAAAAAGAATTATTGTCTGCCATCACACATTTTGGCTTTGGGTTTAAAAAAAATAAGTGCTTGAATTGTTTTACACACATTTCAATTTTCTAAAGGAAAATTAACAATTGCTAGTGTGAATCAAATGTGTGTGTGATAAAAAATACCTCACTTGGTTCGCTTTTGTCAAACCCTTCATAGGAGGCCTGCTAGGGGATTTCATCACCCCTAGGGATGACCTCAATCAAAGTGTGAATCGAAAGACATGCTTCTTTGAGAGTTAAAATCTTGTCACTCTTGGCTAAGCCCCAAAGAACTTTATACCTTTGGGAAGTGAAGGTGAAGGGTGGGTTACCCCTTTCTCCCGGCTGTGTGGAAAAAATTTTCTTTCAAATTATCCCTAGTCAACCTCGTGCATCCTAACTTAAAACCTAATTGACCATACCCACTTGACTATTTCTAGGACTTGTTGATGTGTCTTCTTCAAGTGTGTGCTTAATCATCACATTCATAATTTCAAATTCAAACTTTCTTATGTGTCTTGCGTGTGTGATTCATGTGTGTACATGTGTAATCATTTGTTTGCAAATCACCATATCAAGCTATGAACACCAACACATAAACATATCATTCTAATAATCTTAATCATCTTTTTTATAATCACATTCAAATCAATTTCACCCTAATCCTAGTCAAGCACTTGCTAAAATGGTCCTAATCCTTAATGATCTTAGTCACAAGCCCAAGGTCATACTTCGAGAAGCCCCTTCACCTAATCATGAAGATAATCCAAAACCATATATCCTCCAAGGTGGGTCAAACTTTACTCCTAGTGATGATGAGAACTTTGTAGATCTTAGTGATGATGAGGACGTTGTAGATCCTAGTGATGATGAAAACTTTGTTGAAATCTTAGGTCACCTTAATGATGCTATTGACAAGGGAAATACCACCATAAATTTGGAATCATACACCATTCCATCTACTAGTCCTCCATCACCATCTAATAAAATGCCTATCTCAAAGCACACTAGTCCTACACCAACACCACCATCCAACTTCTCAAGCTCTAATTCATCAACCAAAGAACCTTTTAACGATTTTCTCTAAAGACTACTAGCACAAAAAAAACCATCCCCATGTCAAGCACCCATTAATGAGCTTACCAATGAACCTTTGAATGTCATGCCCATTCTTCCAACTCCATCATGTGGTCCACAACCTATTGATCATAAAAATCATACCAAGCCTCTTCTAGAGACTTCCACTTCCATTTCCACTCAAATCCAAGAGCTATGTCAAGAGCATTATCCTAAGCATGAGGAAACATTAACCTCTCATTCTAATCAAGATCTAGGCCCTTCTAATGATCACACTCATAACATACTTGGTCATATTCATGATGAAGCTTCCCTCTATGATATAGATCCTACCTATGATCAAGAAGGCCATGATGACCCTCTTAGCCAACTCTATGCATTCCATGGTCAAGAGCCTATCACTTCACCTATCCATGAGAAAGAAACTTCCATTTCTCCTATAGACCCCCTACCTAGTCCTATCCATGATCCCACATTATCCACTTGTCATGATGAGACACATGCCTCCCAAGTAAATATAGAAGATCAAACCAATAGTGTGGATCTAAATGAACATAATCAAGATCCTAATGATCCTTCCACATCCATTATAAACCCCATTTCAAATCCACCAACATGTCCTGTTGGTCTATCCATATTTATTCATGAATGTTCCTCCTTAGAACAACAAAAACCTTTATCCACTTCACCTTCTTCATCTAATAATGAACTCAAGTCTAGTGTCCAAAACACACCTAGTCCCATTGTCCATCGTATGCTTCAAAACATGAACTACCAAGGTAAAGGTTTAGGCCTTCATGAACAAGGTATTTTGGAGCCAATCCATGTCAAGGTCCCTCCACTCTCTTATGGCCTTGGATATACACCCCAAGGACACCAATCTAAAGATGTTGGTACTTCCTCCATCCATCATAAGTTCTCTTTCCACCATAAATCCTATCATATGCCAAAAGCATATGTTGCCATCCCTCATCCATCATCCTACAAATGTCAAAAGCATGTGACCGTACACCTTCCACCATCAACTTTGCCACCATTGCTTCCAACTCCTAATATCCATCCATCTAATCTACTTCCACTACTACCAACACCTAATATCCCCATTATCCAATCCGCTTATCCACCTATCCATAAATCCTCTAAAAATCCTAATCATGACCAATCAATGCACACATTGTCTAAACATAAAGCTTCCACTCATTCCACCATACCCATGGGATTCAAAAGAAAAAAATTTGATGCCTCTATCTATAAAGTGAAAAATCTGAAGGTTCCTCATGCCCTAGGACAAAAAATCAAAGAACCAAAGAAAAATCCATCCAACAAGCAATATAAGTCCGTACTTTCAAAAAAAAAGTCTAAAAGAAAAATGGTTTGGGTACCTAAGAAAAAGGAAAACAAGTCAAACGAGACATCTACATCTCAAAAATCTCAACCATCCACTTCCACATCACATTCCTACTCTATTCAAGAATCTCATATTCCATCTCACAAGAAAAATAAAATTCCTAAAAATACTAAATCTATGTGGGTACCTAAAGCACTTCATCACCCATCTCCTAAGCAACCATCTCCATTACTTCCTACAACCCCCTCCACATCAAAATATTCAACATTTATCACAATGTGTGCAACCATTGGTCATGGTTCCCTTTCATTTCACAATAATTCCACATACCTCCATCTCCTCACCCTTCACTCATTATCCAACATATCTCCCTCATCACCTTCCTATCATTCATGCTTTTGGCTAAGACTCTCATTCATCTCCCCTACATAATCCACATCATAATCCACCAATCCCTCCATAATCCACATCATAATCCATCATCTACCTATTCCATCTCCCTTACCAACATCTATGAGCATAATGACATTTGACATGGTCCATGCGATGAAATCCATCTCTAGTGGGACTATCACCTTTCATGGAACTAGACACTTGAGTCCCTCCTATCCATATTCCCCTTCTCTTATCCAAAATCAAAAAAGTCAAAAAAAGAAAAGAAAAAAGAAAAAAAATTCCAAAAAGAAAAAGAAAAGAAAAAGAAAAGAGAAATCCCTTCGTCCAATGGTGAAAACCTGGTAAACAGGTACCCTAGATAAGTACCATGATGAAAACTTGGAAAACAGGCATCATGTGTAGGTTGATCTTCTATGTCACTTACACTTGGGGGCACTTTATCTCATCTGCACTATCTATCCTATCATGTCATTTCTTATCATATCATTTTCATCCTACCTACCATCTTTATCCATCATACCCATATACTTATCATATTGAGTCCATTCATCCTCTCTTCCTCTTTTTGATCTTGATAAAATAATGGGGCAAAATGTTGAAACACGCTTTGTATATCTTTTGATATACCTCATCCTTCCAAACAAGCCTATCATTATCCTAGTGTCATAAGCTTTGTCATGAAGAATCCTAAGTATTGTACCTAGAATGGGGAATGTTATTCCTATGCAACATAGTCTTTGGAGATCACATCCCTGGCCTCTTATGATGCATACATCCATTTCATTCACTATGACCTATCATTTTTTATCCATCCATATATCATGAGCCTTTTGTCCCTTATCCTATCACCCACCCTTTCATCCATCAATCCCATCTACCTCCTTGCACCTAGACTTGGTTTTCCCTTGTCATTGATATCTAGCAAAAAGGCTACCCAAATTGTCATCCATTGACATCTCAAAACATCTCAAAAAAGTCCTGAAAAAAAATCCAAAAAAAATATCAAAACATTTCAAAAATCCAAGCAATAAAATCAAACCAAATCACTAATTCCAATCAATTCAATGCATCAATTCAACTTCTTCAAATCAATTTCTTGATCAAATTATCTAATCACATCACTTCTTCTAATCAAATTCATTCTTCTAATCAAACCCATTCTTCTAATCAATCTATTCATTATCATCAAATCTAATCATTTCTTCATCAATCCAATCAATCAAAATCATTCTAAGTAAATCAATCCTCAATTTAATTCATCAATCATCATCCAAATATTCAAATCTAGCATCTTCAATCATTCCAAGCAATAATCCAAATACAAGTCAATCCTTAATCCATACCAACAAAGCTAATCAATCTTTCCAAATTATCCATTCACATCCTTTGGTCTTGATCCTAATCTTGTTGTAAACCCAATCAATCAATCAATCATCCTCGTGTTGATCTAGGGATATATCGTTCCCCACAATGACAACACTATCATCATCATCATCAATCAATCAATCGATCATCTTTGTGTTGATCTAGGGATATATCATTCCCCACAATGACAACACTATCATCATCATAAATCAATCAATCAATCATCCTTGTGTTGATCTAGGGATATATTGTTCCCCACAATGGCAACACTATCATCATCAATCAATCAATTAATCATCGGTTTACAGCTTGACAAGGGAAATACCTTGTTTTTTTTTTAATCATTTTTGCATGCTTGCTTGCTTGTGTGTGTTATCATTTTTATCTTGCATTTGCATCAAATTTGAATCACTCCCAGCTAATATTCATATCTTGTATCTAGACAAGGTTGTATTACATTGGGGCATGAGACACATCGTCACCTTGGTGCATAACGTCTAGTGTTATATCAAACATATGATTGCTCACTTTATTGCAGCATAGTGTGTCATTTTTCTTTTTCATCTACTTCTTATCTTGTATCATTCATCTTTCCCCTCCTTTATCATTTCATTCATTTCAAGAGAATATCTGTGTTTATGCAACCCGCCTATCCTCTCGAGGGGGCATCATCATCATTATCATATTCTATATCATCATCCCATTTCTTCATATCTTTTGCATCATCATATTATTCTATCATCCCTTTCCTTCATTCATCATACTCCTCACTTTTTCAAGTGGTTGGGGCATCATCTTTTTTCATCTATCCATACCTTAGCTTCTTTGAAATGATGTTACTCAACATAAATTTCACCATCTCGAACATCATCTCAAAGAGGGGCAAAATGTAGACACCCAAAATTGTCCATGTCATAACATTACCTAGTCGATACATGACCTTGTAAAACATCTTGTAATATTTTACCCTAGGTCATTACATTATCCCACTTATCCCATTTATTCCACTTAATCACCTTCCCAATTAATTAAATAAATCTCATTTATTTAATTAATTCCCCCTTCACATGTCTCAAAATAATTCAAATTAAATATTTGAATTAATCCCTCACTTATTGTCACATTGCAACATGTGTCACATGACTACAACTCTTCACGTGCATAAATAATTTAAATAATTTTATTATTTAAATTATGAGATTCCCACTCACATCCTATTTTTACCCCCATTCATTGTGCGTCATAAGCATCTTTTCTTCCAAAATAAAGAATAGAATCCCACTTATTTCCGCACATCCTAATTTTGGTCTCATGTCATAATCCACTTAATGTGCGTCATAGACACTAAAATAAACTTTTAGTCTTAGCCATACATATCACAAATTTGAATTTTAATCTTGGCCATTGAATCAAATCAGCCTTCTCCTATAAATCAAGCCTTTCACAGGTCATTTGGGGAATCTTCTTCTAGCATCATCACTCTGCCAAAATTTCTTCTTATTTATCTATTTTCTTCTATTATCTTTCATCTTATCGTTATGCTGCAAAAATGAGCAATCAACATATCAACAATCAAACCTTCAAAATCTTGCATTCTCATGCAGGTGGAGAAGAGCAATGGAGATAAATCAAATCTAGCGTGGAGATCGGTTTGCTTTGCTTTCTTGTTTTGATTTTCATGCTAGTGTGTGCTCTATTGTGCTTGTTAGGGTTTTCATATCTTGTTGTTTTAGTTTTATATCTTATTTTCCCTAACTACATGACCTATCAAGTATATCAAAATTTCTAGCAATGGACACAGAGTCAAAGTTCACCACAATCCTTCCCTGGGGGCCAATTATTCTTTGTGTTCCCCTATCATAGTTTTTGGCGCATTCCAACACCAACTCATAGCATTGTACTGTGGAGGGGAAACCAACTACATGTGCTAACCCGGATTCCAAAGTTCTTCTGGCCAATAAAGGAGGTTTTGTGCTGCCATTTCAACCTTGAACTCCTCATACTCCCACATTGGTATCAGTGATTCTTGACCAGACAGAAGTCAATCTGCTCTCAGGAATCTTACTCTTTATGTCCATCTTTACCTTTTCTGCATCAGAGATAGCAAAACTTTCAGCACTTGGATCTGTTGCCTTTCCCTTGCCATGCCCAACAACATCTCGACCTGATCCTACTTGCGAACAAGTAAAGACAACCAAAATGAGATCCAAGATAAACAATAAGTGTCAACATCAACTATTTCAAAGTTCGAGATTTAGCCTCCTTCGTGGAATCCAGACTTGAGAGGAATTCCCGGGAAATCCGGACTAGGCGAAATCCAGTGAAACAAACATACAAATCCCACACAGTCGTTTAAATTAGTATAATAAAGGAATAACTTGAAACTACTTAGCATAAGTTCATTTGATCATCTAAATTCATCATCAATAAGAAAATTCCTCATGTAATCATCAAATTCTTCATTTCCACCAAACTTTGGAAAAATCCGCCAAAGATGGAAATCCCTGAAAACAGCAACAGTTTCAGTAACCCGGGAAAATGAAGGAGGCA
This sequence comes from Sequoiadendron giganteum, assembly GCA_007115665.2. NCBI lineage: Eukaryota > Viridiplantae > Streptophyta > Pinopsida > Cupressales > Cupressaceae > Sequoiadendron > Sequoiadendron giganteum. Next base: position 8,037 of record VCHN02004456.1, read on the forward strand.
CAGAACATCTGGGAAAATCCCAACGGCGCGGATTTTAGTGGAATCAAGACAAATTTACCATGAAAACTTGAATTCGGTAGAACGACCCAGCAATGGACACCGGGAAAATCTAGAGGAAGCGTAATTCCGTGAGGCAAACAAAAGTCCGGATTTAATAGCAAAATACAAAAACAAAGGAGAAACAGGAAGACTCGGGGAAATCTAGCAAAGGCGGAATTCCGCGAAGGCAATGAAAACCCGAACGCCTATGTTTCTCCCACCCTCACCTAAATATATTGAATGGACATGGAATAAGAGCCTGCAGCTCAATAATGACTTGACCTAAGCCTCCAATGGATCAATCACGAATTTAAGACTCACCTCTCAGTAAATTGAGAGGGATTGACTATGCCCTAGGTCAAGAACCCTAAAACCTCCGCTATGAAAGCACAAAAAAGCTCAGACACAATTGCTTGCAAATAAGGATAGGAAATTCATGACAAATGCAAGCAAGCCCCAAAAACAACAATGAAAGACCAGCCCAAAGCAAATATTCAAGACAAACACCCAAACAAACTAGCAAGACATGGAACCCCCAAACGCCTAGGAATGGCACGCACATTCAAGCAAGAACAAAGCAATGAATGATATGAAAGCGCATATAGTAAAGCATCCAAACTAAAAGAGGAAGAGCGCATATCTACATACCATGAGAATAGAAGGAACCGAAACCAAGGATGCCAGCAAATAACCTTTACGCACGAGTAGAATATGAAAAACGCTTAAGAAATCTGAATGCAACACTCGAAATCTCTTCCAAATACACAATCCAACAACACACCTCAAGCTCTAGCACTCCAAACTGAAATGGCAAGTAAAAACTCAAATGGCAAATCACTTCCCAAAATTCAATATAACATTGCCCCAAAAGTCGTGCAATCACCATTAATGTGATCGACAAGACAATCGAGACCAAAATCCAAAAATTCGACAGAGCAACGGACTTCGAAAAAATCTGAACATGATAGATTTCCCTAGACTTGAGCAAAAAGGAAGCCATTACCGAGCACCAAAGGAAAACGAAGAAAGTCCGGCCAAGGCGGATTTTCCCGAATATAGTGAAAAGCTCGGAATGCACCCAGAACTTAAGGTTGTCAATAAAGATCATGAATGGGCCATTCCAACCAGTAGGATGAACATCAAAGCACATGCCCAAGCAAGCAAAATTCCAAAATAGAAAGGCCAAGACACCAAAAAGGAAAAAAAAATGAGGGTCCCTACTTTCAGTGGGGCGTGTGTGCAAAAATTGCACAACATGTTCCTTTCTTCAAGGGTATACAATTTTTGGCGACCCAGTTTTCAAAGGTAGATTTTCTAAGGAGTGATAGCAAAGCCAAGGGTGTTTTAGAGTTGATACACTCTAATATTTGTGGTCTAATGTCCACTAAGTCTCTCAGGGGTTATGAATACTTTGTGACCTTTATTGATGACTTCCTAGGAAAACTTGGATTTACTTCTTGAAGACAAAAGATGAAGTCTTCAGGACCACTTCCAAGAGTTTAAGGCTCTCGTATAGAATTTGATAGGAGAGAAGATAAAGGTTCTTCATATAGATAATGGGGGTGAGTACATCGAGAAAGCCTTCAAGGATTTCTGTACTAAGGAATCAAGAGAGAATGGACATCTCCATATAATTTGTAGTAGAATGGGGTCACAAAATGAAAGAACAAAATAATAGTTGGAGCAGCTAGGTCTATGCTATATGATCAGGACATGCCTAGATATCTTTGGGTAGAAGCATGTAGCACAACATTATATATTTAGAATAGAATTCCACACAAAGTATCGGGAAAGATGACACTCAAGGAATTGAAGCATTTATAGGGAAGAAACTAGAAGTTGGTCATTTTTCGGATTTTTTGCAATATCGCTTATTGTCACATTCCAAGTGAGAAGTGTACCAAAGTGGATTCAACTGTAGAAAAGGGGTGTTTTGTTGGATACAATGAAACATTCAAGGCATACATGATCTACATGCCAAGAGCTAGGAAGATCATCGTGAGAAGAGACGTTAAATTTTAAGAATAGAAAGCCTTCATGAGATCTCGCGAGCTGCCAATAGTTGATCAGAGTTAGCAAGAAGAAGCTCCAAAAGTTGAATAGCAATCTTAGGCACATGATTCAAATACAAGCATTGATGAAATTTCGTAGTAGATGGAGCAACAACATGATGAGGAGCTTAAATCTCCAACCACTATAAGTGGGAGTAGGAATCATAAGGAACTTCAAACATTGAGATGGATAGGAGTTAGTAGGATCTCCTATATTAAACAGGTTAGGGATAGGAGACCACCTAAGAAATATTCAGATTATGTGGCTTTGATGAGTCAACTCATAGACAGTGAGCCTTCCAGCTATAAATAGGCTACACAACACCAAGTGTGGAAGGATTCTATGGTGGAAGAATATGACTCCATCATGTGTAATGATGTTTGGGAGGTGGTACTTGGACCCTTAGATAGGAAAGTGATTGGTTCCCACTAGATCTATAAAATCAAGCATGTTGTAGATGGCAGCATTGAAAAATTTAAAGCCAGGTTTGTAGTTAAGGGTTTCTCTTAGAAAGAGGGAATAGATTATGAGGAGATGTTTGCTTCCGTAGCTAGGTATACTTCCATTAGAGCTGTAATCTCTCTTGCAACACAGATGGGATGGAAAATCCATCAAATGGATGTCAAGACAATGTTCCTGAATGGATTCATTGAAGAGGAGGTGTACATCGAATAGTCAGAGGGCTTCAAGACATTTGGGAGGGAAATTCATGTATGCAAATTAAGAAAGGTGATATATGGACTCAAGCAAGCTTCCACAACCTAGTATGGTTGTATTGACAGCTACTTGCAAGAGATGGGCTTTGTGAAGAGTGACATCGATTCAAATCTATCCTATCTTATGGTTGGAAATGAGCCACTCCTTCTTGTGTTGTATGTAGATGATCTTTTTTTGACTGGTTCACCAAGGCTCATAGAAGACTGTAAGAGGGACTTAGCAGCAGAGTTCAAAATAAAATATTTTGGGTTAATGCATTATTTTCTAGGACTCAAGGTGTGGCAGACAAATGGAGAAATCTTCCTTGGTCAAAGAAGATATACCTTGGAGATCCTAAAGAAATTTAGGATGTTGGACTATAGACCCATGTCTACTCCTATGATAACCAATTGGAGGAAGATTGATGCATCAAAGCAGGAGGTAGTAGACCCCACATTATATAGACAACTCATTGGCTCTCTCATGTATCTGGTCAACACAAGGCCCAACATTTTCTTTTCTGTCAACACTCTTAGCAGTTCATGGTGGAACCAATGAGAGTACATTGGCTAGTAGCAAAGCATGTCCTATGATATTTATGAGGTATGGTTGAGTATGGATTGAAATATACTCAAAGTGATGGTGTCAGATTGATAGGTTACACTGATGCAGATTGGGCAGGGAATGCAGTAGATCAGAAAAGCACCTTAGGGTGTTGCTTTAGCATTGGATCAAGGGTTGTTTTTTGGTATAGTAGAAGTAATTTAAGTTAGTTGCATTAAGCTCTGCAGAAGCAGAGTACATGGTAGCACACATGGCTACATGTGAAGCAGTTTGGCTTCATAAACTACTAGTGGCACTATTTGGTTTGAGGATGAAATCGACCATTATATAGGTTGTGATAATCAGAGTTGCATCAAGCTATCTGAGAATCAAGTATTCCATGATCGATCAAAACATATTGACATCATATATCACTTCATCAGGGATTGTGTACAATATGGATCAATTTGACT
>VCHN02002212.1:0-18099 GCA_007115665.2 Sequoiadendron giganteum
TTTAAGGCATCCATGCACCACTCATCCAGTAGTTCCAACTCATTTAATTGTGACACCCGATATTCTTCATCTTTAATGAGGTTCTATAGTGATATTCATAGGGATGGTAGCTCGATCTCAATGGGGAGGATGACTTCTTTCATAGACTAGGGAGAAAGGGGTTGCACCTGTTGGTTTGCAGATGCTTGTTTGATGGGCCCATAGGGCAGGGCTCAACTACAAGTTCCACTCATGACAAACTTCATTGATTATCTTTTTGAGGATTCTTAAGATGGTTTTATTTGTAGCCTCAGCTTGGTGATATTGAATTTATGGCATAGGTTTCAGACATCTTGGTTTTTGAAAGGTGTCTCGTTATCTGAGATAATAGATTGTGGGACACTATAGTAGAAAATGAGGTAATTCAGGATGAACTTGGAAATCTTCTTTCCTATAATATAGGTCATTGGGATGGCCTCTACCCACTTTGTGAAGTATTTTGTAGCAGTGATAATGAACTTGTGTCCATTAGACGAGGTGGGGGTGATTTTTCCAATGAGATCAAGCCCCCATTACGAGAAGGGCCAATGTGTTAGAATCAGGTAGAGCTCCTAAGCTGGTGCATGGATGAGATCCCCATGCTATTGACATTGCAAGAATTTCTTGACATATTCATGGGCTTCCTTCTCCATTTTCAGCCAACAATACCCCATTTTTAGTAGCTTCTTGGCCAAGGTCACACCGCTCGAATGTGAACTGCAGATGCCATTATGTACCTCTATTAAAGCAGTCAAAGCTTCCTCAATGTTTAAGCATCGTAATAGGGTTCCCTCAATACTCCTACGGTATAGGGTGTTGGTTACGATAACAAAATGGGTCGACTTCTTAACAAAGGTTTTCTTTAGATTTGGGGTGATGTTAGTAGGGAGGACTCCTATTCTTAGATAAGTGTATATGTCATGATACCACGGGTTACCATGACCAATGATTTCACACAAAAATTCAAACTCTAGTATCTCGAATGTTGGTACGAGAAGATGCTCTACAAGGAATTCTTGCTTTGGGACATTGCGTGGGACATCTAGTAGAGATCGTATTGTTTCCATAACATCTACTACTCTATTATTTTCACTTGGTATCTGCTCAAATGTAATATCAATAAAGGATTCCTTGAGGATTTCTACCAGTTTCTTGTATGGAGTCAACTTGTCATCCTTTGTTTGGTATTCGTCATTGACTTGGTTGATGATAAGCTACAAATATCCATAGACCTAAAGTGCCATGATCTACCATTGTGCCATAATTCTTAGCCCTATGACAGGAGCCTCATATTTTGTAATGTTGTTTGTGCAAGAAAAGGACAAATTATATGATTTGGGTATGCAATCTCCTTGTGGTTTAATGAAGAAGACTTTGGCTCTTGACCCATGCTATGTGTAGGGTCCATCAATGTACATTTTCTAGTGATCTGCTATGCTTACGTTAAAGATGGACTCATTAGGGAGTTTTGATACAAGTAGGTTCTCTGAATAAACTGGTGCCTTTGCCAGCTGATCTCCAATCACTTGTCCTTTAATGGCCTTCCATTCCACATACTGAATTTCATGTTCTGTCAGGATCATGACCCATTTTTTTTCACCCTATGAGAATTACCTTAGAAAGCAGATACTTGAGAGGATCTATCTTGGAAATGAGTTTTATCTAGTGTGCCAACATAGAGTGTCTGAATTTCTATGCTGCGAACACGACTGCTAAGTAAGCCTTCTCAGTGGATGTGTAATTTATCTCATGCCCTACCATGGCTCTACTGATGTATTAAATAGCTCTCTCCTTCTCATTTTCATCATGTTGTGCTAAGAGAGTGCCATTGGTTGTTGTTGTTGCTGATATATACAAGATCAAGGGTTTTCTTGAAATTGGTGGCATAAGGATTAGTGGTGTGAGAAAGTGCTCCTTGATCTTATTGCATGCTTGATCACATTTCTCATCCCATTTTTATGCTAACCCCCTTGTGGAGTAGCTGAGAATATGGGATAGCCTTATCTGCTAATTGCGCTATGAATCACTAGATGGATTGGAGTCTTCCTTATAAACCCCTTAATTATTTCAATGTCCTTGGTGTTGCCATCTTGAGAATTGCTTTAAATTTTGTGGGATCTATCTCGATTCCTCTCATGGATACAATGTACCCTAGGAGCTTTCCTGATTGTACACCAAAGACACACTTCTTAGGGTTGACTCTAACCCGATATTCTTCTAGCCTATCAAAGATGGACCTAAGTGCTACTATGTGATCTCATCACTTCCTTGACTTGGCTAGTATGTCATCCACATAATCTTCCACATTTTGTGAATCATATCATGGAAAATCAGTTTCATGGCCCTTTGATAGGTAGATCCTGCGTTCTTTAGCCCAAACAACATCATATTCCAACAATATGATCCCCATGGACAAGTGAAATTTTTCTTGTGTTGATCTTCCTTGGCTATCATGATCTGATTGTACTCTAAGAATTTGTCCATTAGTGATAAAATTTCATGTCTAGTCATCATATCCACAATCATGTCTATGTTTGGGAGAGGGAAATCATCCTTGGGACATGCTTTGTTTAGATCTCTGAAGTCACTGCAGATGTAGATGCCCTCAATGGGTAAACAGGTACAAGATTTGAAACCCACTAGATGGATAATCAATTGGTCATATGAAGCTAGCATCTAGGAGCTTTTGTAATTCCAATTTGACCAATAATGCTATTTGAGGATGCATCTTTCTCAAATTTTATCTCAATGGTTTTACTTTTGGATATACTGCTAGATGGTGTACCACAACGTTTGGATCAAGACCTGACATATTAGCATAGGTCCATGCGAAGTTCACTTTTCTTTCCCTTGTAAATGCAGCTAGAAGTTCTTGTTCTTCTGTTAAAAGAGATTCCACATAGAAGGTTATATGTGGTGTTTCCTCCATCCCCAAGTTGATGGGATTGCACTTTTTTGCTAAGACCACTGACTTCTCCTAAGGAATAGCATTAAGAGGAAGATTGAATCCCCCATCCTCTAGAACCTTAGAGAGGTTTTCACCATTGGATGCATCCTTTGTTTTTACTACTCTCAGGTCTAAAAGTGGTAGAGTGTGGTTTTCACTTAAAGACCTAGAGATTATTCCCAATTTTTCACTTTTGTGACTGAGGGATTCAATCATTTCGCCATCATATGCATGTCTTTCCAATTCAATATCGAATCCAGCTTTGTGGTCCCCAGAAGGTACATTATCTCATAGTCCCATGAATTCTAAGAGAACCTCATCATTTTTTGAATGTGTCTAAAATTAGCGGTCCTCTTTGGTCGTAGTCTATTAGCTAGGGATATACTAACTTATTTCATGGGTTTGGTTGTTTGACTCAAAAGAAATAGTGGACATCATGAATAGGGAAGAATCCTCAACCAACATGGGTAGGTCAGTAAGGTGATCCTCATCACTGTCACTACATACATCTGTTATATCGAATGTGTAGTTGTCTAATGGTAGACCTATGGATACTGGTAACTGAAGAGGAGTTGTGACTACTTTAACAGGGGGACTTTTGCCACATACGGTTATTCTTAGAGGGGTACATCCAAGGCTGAGATTTTTTATGTGCTTCTCAACAATGATGGGTTCTAATCAGCCATTGTTGTTTTTTCCAAGACTTTCATTTTTTTTATAGCCTATGCCTACCATTAATTGTAGATCTTTGTTAGCACCGCCCATTACAAGGGCTAGTACAGGTCTTTTGTCTTGATATAGGAGACTGGATATATCCTTTTCATCAACCACCTCCTGGCCTAGGTCTCCACAACTTTAGAATCGAGACGGGCCTGCTCTAAATGTTTGAGACGTTGTGCTAGCTGGTTGTGGTTGTGCTCGGGACTTAGGAGATTGAGGTAACTGTCCTATTACAAAGGCACTTTTCTTCATTTTGTAATCTTCACATCCATTATCTCAGATAATAAATCTTATGTCAAAGATGTTAGGAATGGAAAGTGTCTTTGTCTTAGAAGTGGAGGCGAGGGTAGCTGGATCTATGTATGGAGTTGTAGGACCATCATCATTTTTGGAACTTGAGGGATTTTGTAGAACTTTGCTTCTATATTTTTTCAATAGGTAAAGGGCTCAGGATCACCATGAATTGTGACCTCTTGGTTCTCATAGGGGAATTTAACACATTAGTGAAATGTGGATGCAACAAATTTCATCCCATGGATCCATGGGTACCCTAGAAGAATGTTACAAGGGAGGTCAAGATCAAGAACTTGGCAAGTAGTTTCCATGATGGCTAGTCCTACTTGGATGGGAAGTTGAATGGTACTTTTAGACACCCTTTCTTGATCATCATAAGCCCAGATGGTGATACCTTTTCCTCTTTCAATCATTTCTTCAAAAAATCCAAAAAAAATTATTAGCTTGAAGGAAAAAATATTTAACCCCGCACCTCCATCCACCAAGACCCATTTGACTTTATTTTTATGGACAAAGATTTCAAGATGAAGTGCATGATTGTGAGATGGTTGGGTTGGGAGGTCTTGTTCATAAAATTTTAGGAGATGTGGTGTGGTAATGCATCCAATCATAGCTTGGAATTAGTCTGCATCAAGGTTTGTGGGTACATAAGATTTAACAAGTGCTTTTTCTAGAATTTCCCTATGTGCAGGCAAAAGTTTTAGCAACTCCATGATGGAGATCTGGGTAGGGGTCTTCTTTAGCTATTCCAAGACATTGTAGCCACTGGTAACTGACTTTGAATTTGCAATGGGTGCTCTATCTTGCATGGATGGTTCAGGGATGGTGGTCTTGGCACTTCGTGTGGTGACTCCACAGTTAGCTTTTGACCCTAGGATATGCACAACCCCTACCCATTCATCTAAAGACGTGACAACATGGTCATAAGCGTGGTTGATGCTATCATACTTTTTACCCTTGCCATTGTTATTTTCCTTATTATGATCCGACATCGGGTTCATGTATATTAGGAGGTTCTGATTCCCAAATCTTGGTGTGGGATGCTCAAAAAAAATATTCTTGTTTTCAGTGAGGTCTTGGATTAGGTTTTTGAGCCTCATGCAACTAGTTGTGGTGTGTCCCTTTATCTTATGAAAGTCACACAGGTGCTTCTGATTATACCATGGTGGCTTAACTTGAGGCTCCTAGTAATTTTCAATGATAGGGAGCATGATGATGTTGGCATCAATGAGTCACTTCATGATAGATTTCATCGATTCTCCAAGCGATGTGTACTTTCGCTTTGTAGGATATTGGTTTCTTGTGGATGGTTTGCTTTCATCATTGACATTGTTGACCATCTATTGATTTGTTTGTTGTTGGGGTGTGTTGGATCAGGGGGGGGTGTTCATTGTTATTCTAAGGTTGTTGACATTTTTTTTGTTGCATATTTGGCTTTGAAGCACTAATTTCAACCTTAGCATCAACAACCCCGTCATTGGTAACATTTTTGTTTTTCACCCATGTTCATGGTTTGTCATTGTAACTTGTGGATGGGTGATTATATTGATAAGTGGGTGTGCCACCTTGTGAAATGAGGGATCTTTTGATGTTGAGAGCCTTGGGGATGAGTTGATTGTAGGTGATGCATTGGACTTTGAGATGGAAGGCCAAAGTTCCTTCAAGATTTGCAATAATAGTTCCAACTTGTTCTTTTGGCATGGCCCACTTAATTCTATTGGCCTTGGATTGCCATCATTGTAAAAAGGATGCAATGATTATCCCTTATTTTTCTTGAGGTTAGACAATTCTTCTAAGCTTACATCCATACCCATGTTGAATGCATAATTTTGCATGAAAGCATCCATAATTTCTTGGAACTTTTTTTATTCCAAGTGGAAGACGAGAGAACTATTCCATGGCTGGGCCAACCAAACTTCTGGTGAAGAGCCTCATTAGATAAGAGTCATCATAGGTAACCTCCATGCAATGTACGTGGAATTCCTTGATGTGATCTTTAGGATTTTCGAGTCCACGATACTTGTCAAATTTGGGGATCTCAAAGCCTTGCAGGAGTGGCTTCATCACAATGCTCCTGCCAAATAGATAAGGGCATAGATTTCCTTGTGATTTATGGGTCTTCCCTGATTGTATTTCCAACAATTGTTGTGAGAGCCTTTTGATTTGGGCGGATAAATCGCTCTACGGGTTAGGTAGTGGGATGAATTTGTTTTGGGTTGGTGTAGTGACTTGGATGACGGGTGAGGTGACTTACGGACTAGGTGGTGCATTCATGGGGGTTTATTGTGTAACCAATTCTTGATGGTATGCTTGTAGTTGTTGCCGTGCCAATGAAGCTTTTTGTTGGTCTTTTTGTTGTTGTTGTGCCAACAACACTTGTTGTTGTTGTTGTTGTTGTTGTGCCAACAACACTTGTTGTTGGGCTTGTTGTTGTTGTTGTGCCAACAACGCTTGTTGTTGGGCTTGTTGTTGTTGTTGCACCAACAATGCTTTTTGTTGGGATTTCTATTGAGCTGCTTGTTGTTGCGCTTGGTATTGATATAGAGCTTGCTAATATGCCTATTGTTGTAACAAGGCTTGTGCTTGAGCTTGCACTTGATGTTGGGCTTGTGCTTGTGCTTGTACAAATTGGGCAGCTTGGACAGCTTGAGTGGCTTGAGTGGCTTGTTGAACATTGTTGTAATAAATCTTGTGCTTGCACTCATTCCACCTGTTGAGCTTGTTATGTAGCTTGTTGTGTTTGTGCTTGTTGTGCAACTTGTGCAGCTTGTTGGGTTTGGAATTGCTGAAATGCCCTTTGATAAGCTTGTTGAGATACTTGCAATGTGATGGTATATTGGTTGGCCACATTTGGATTTTGTGGTAGAGGTGGGGGATTAGGAATGGTATGAGATGGCATTGTGAGATTTTGTTGGGGTGGTTGTTGAGGCATTTGACTGATGATGATGGGTTTTGTGGTGGAGGGTATGGTGGATGAGTTGGGTCCTTGGGAGACCATGTTTTAAGATGTTGTGGATGGTGTAAGGGTGGATTGAGATGTTTGGATTGGTGCCACTTTTTGTTGCAATGTAAATGGTATACTTGGAGGATTTGGTACACTTGACAGATTGATTTGATTTGGATGATTTTGGATAAGCAAAGGGGTTTGCCCTAAACCAAGGATTGGTTTGGATGTTGATGTTAGCGAGGGAAGTGGTGTGGGGATAGGTGGTATGCTTCCTTGCAAAAGTGATGATGAGGGATCAATGATTCCCCCTTGTCCAAATAAGCCCACTTGCTCTTGTGATACCATGGGGAGAGAGACTTGTGCCCCAAGAGAATATGTCAGTGTCATGGAGAAGGTTGATGAATTATTAGTATCATGAAAGATGAGTGGAACACATGACTATTTCAGATCTTGAGGGATGGATTGACCCAAGATGGTGTTCGCATCCAAGTCTTGATTGTTCAGAAGGGGATATGTTTGGAGAGCATGAAGTAATGAACTCCCCTTGTTGACAATTGGTTGAGTTGGAGCAAGAGATGATGTGGGTTGGGGGATGGGTTGAATGATGCTTTGAAAATATAAGGCTAATGAGACCACTGGCATAATCCCAAGAGGTTTTTCCACAATAGTGTTTACATCAAAATCAGAAGGGAGTTTAGCCCCTTTTTTTGCCAATTCTAGCATGTATTCTGAAGGATTGAGTCTCATCATGGCATTGAAAATTTGTGATTCTTGGGATTTTGGAGCATTTCTATGATTTCATCTTGGGCGATTACCAAGACATTATTGGTGATGTCTTCCACTTGACCTTCCTCTTGAGGATCTTATGGCTATAGAGGAAGATTAGGTGGGGGATTGCTAGATCCAATGGGATTAATTTCGGGTGTAGTTTGACTCAAGTCACTTGAAGTAGATGTCTCTTTGATTTGCTCCATGTTTTTCTTGTATTGAGATTGAGTTTGTACCATAAAAGAACGATCAAATTTTAGGTACAAAGAAGAAAAACCAAGTTTGTTCAAGGATCAAAGGATGGTGATGAGACAAATGAATGATTAAACTCTTAAGAATCTTGGGGGGACACTAGACTTCAGGACTTTTGGATTTTTTGATTCTTGGTTGGATTTGTTTTGGATTTGGATTTGGATAATGAACTCATAAACCAAAAGAGGTTGCATGTTTATCTTGGAATAAATTTGTTCACAAGTTGGTAATTTAACTAAGCATATGGAGAAGGATTCATCCACACATATTTAGTCAAACAAGATGATTTTTGATTTGATTTAAAGGATTTGCGAAAAGTTTAGCATGAGGGATTTTTCCAAGATTCTAAGAATTGTTGGTGGGATGAGATTTTATTGATGTTTGAGGGATGGATAAAAATGTCGACTTTGATCCTAGATTAGACCTAGATAAACTTTATTTCTACAAGACCTCAATATTTAATAACATGCTTGTACTTCCTATGTGAGAAATGAAAATCTTTGAAAGAGACTTGAGTTTTGACAATAATAAAATTCGTACAAATTAGGCTTGTTCTTTGAAGCCTTTTTGTACAAGTTATAGGTCCCAACCTTTCTCTAACTTCGTGAAGTCTTGAAAGATGCTCCTCATGAGCTTTTGGATTGAGGTGTTTATGATGATTTGGCTTGGGAATTTTGACTTTGTGGGAAATCATGGGATCAAGCACATGTGAGGTTCAATTGTCTCTTATCTTATTTAGATTGATTCTTTTTACCACAAACACTTTCTTGATTAGGTTTCAAAATGAATGTCTAATGTCTTAATCTCTTTTCATCCCACAAGGTCTATTATATGGAAATCAAGAAAATCAAGTCAATAGTTCCCTATTTTGACTTTAGTGAGCAAATTTAGATGCAAATCCAAATGCCTAGAAGCCTCTAAGGATGGAATCCTTAGGGAAAGCAATAACACTTGGATTTGTCAAAGGTATTTTCTCCTCCTAAAGGGTTTAAAATTTTGAGGATTTTGTGGTATGTGTGTTTTCCAATATTTTAGATCCAAGCAAAGTGTTTTGATTCCAAAATGATGCACAACCCTAGGATTAAAGGAGACAATATTTTTTGAATTGCCACTTGGATAAATCCAGTCGTGCTTATTCAAAGCGGATGATTAAAAGCTTGACCACACTGGCTCCCCTCCATGACACACACTTTTTGGGTCAGCCAAGATTTAGTTCTCATGAATCTCCCATGAAAAAAATTTCATCTCTACTTTGAACCACAAGTACGTGGGATGGCTTTAGAACGACTCTTCTTGTACCAACAAATCGATAGGGATTTGGATTTCTATAACAAAGGTTCTAGTATAGGAACTATGTTCATGGGGGTTCATCCATATGAAAAGATACCATTGCTTCCTTTCTTGTCAGAACAATCCTCATGATAATTGAACTTTCCTCAAGTACCCACACTTATATACCGAGTGGAAGTCACTTGGCTTTAGCGTGTTCTCGGTTGGGTCATTCTCTGGGGTGATTACTTTTTCCCACCAGACAGGCCCTCTAAAGGCGAACAATAGCGAGGAAGCACATCCGTAGTTTGATCAATCTTTGTTTGTGTGAACAAAGAGAGAACACACATGATATACCAAACTCACACTAGCAAGATTTGTTCAATTTTAAGAAACCCAAATTGAAGTGTGGAGGCAATCTTTTATGCAAATTAATATTGGGAAAAGGACTTTTGATTCTCAAGATCATTATGAAGCACGAGAGAAGTGCATACATCTTTTAAATGATATTAATTTGCAAAAGAGATTACAAAACACAAAAGACACGTGTTCATTTTAAACCTCAAAAGCAATAATGGATTCTTTTTAATAGCACCAAGATGAAGTGTGAAGTTTGTTTGTTCAATTGTTAAACCCAAAACCAACTTTAATAAGTTCCTAAGGTTATTTTTAACCTTTTGCTTGTTCTTTTTAAAACCCAAATGAAAATTGTTTGAGTCCTAAAAACTTGAAAATAACAATGTCCTTAAAATGGGATTATGATTTCTCCCAAAGTGTTTAAAAACACTTGTTACAATCATGTGCTAATGCCATGGTAAAACTCCTCCTTGTTTCCTCCCTATCTTTTTGATCACTCCAACCTGCAAAAACTGGTTAATCTACAAAAAATAGAGCCACAAACAAAAGTTAGAAGCTCAAGGAGATGAACACAAAAAGCACATGTTAAATGAAAACTAAAAATATGACTTTTACCGCACCCCAACGTCACAATCCACAAAGGCATCATTGTTTAGAGTAGCTCAACGATGCTCTAGTGAAGTCATCGATGCTCTATGGAAAAATAAAGACCACATATGTGTCGCTATTTCACCCAACATTATGATTTGGAATTTGACTGGTCGACCCAAGATGAAAATGATAGGAGTGTCTCCCTTTGGAGCAGATGCAACATCACTATATAGTGATGCTAGATTAATAGCATTGTTGTTTGTCTTGTGTCTCCCTTTGGAGCAGATGCAACATCACTATATAGCGATGCTAGATTAATAGCAATGTTGCTCTTTCTTGTAGGCACAAAAATTTCATAGAAAACAACTAAATTTTCAAAAAAATGTGTTAATTTCTTCAAGATTTTCCCTCCTTCTAGCACCAAAATGTGAATGGTTGCCTTAGACCTGTTCAAACATCATCAAACAACATAGTATTATTCATTAAACACATGTAAGACAGTCATTCCCCATGCAATTCATTCAAATGATAAGAACAAGAAATGAAGTGAAGTAAAACCAAATAAAGCTATTAAATCTTGCTCAAGAACACTAAAACCAACATCCCATTGGGGAATTGCTGCTATTTTGATGTGGAAAATAGCTCTTTCCCAATTCCTTGCTAAGCCTTTGATGAAGATTGGTGATGATTACATGCTCCTTGATGAAATTTGACCATAATCTAGCTAAGATGGATGAAATGTTATGAGAACTCAGATGAAAATGGATGAACTTGCATGAAATCTGAAGATAATAACCTTGCCTCAAGTTGTGTCCTCAAAGCCAATAGAGAAGCCCTTTATTTATAAGAGAGCATGATGGAGAAATGAGCAAATGGGATGAATATGGGACTAAACATGAGCCAATGGCAAGGTGCCACTTGTCAACATGCTAGTGGAGGAGGAATAAGCACATTTTGGTGAATGTGCAAATAAATGCAATTAGGTGGATATTTGAAATTTGAAAGATTTCTTATGGAGAAAGATGTGGAAGAAGAGTTAATTCCACTTGGCTCAAGAAAAAGGATTTGTAAGAGGAGTTAATGCCATGTTGGATGACAAATCCTTTTGGAGTGAGTTTTCAAATTGGAAGAATATTCCAACAAGATGCCTTTTTGAATGAAAATAGGAGATTTTATAAGTCAATTAAATTGATTTACTTGTGCAAGTTGCAAAATCTAGAGGATTTGATGGAGGGTGATCCCACAATAGTGGTTTACAATTTTTGGCCAAACTGGACACTGCAATTATTATTTTTAACTAAATCTTCATATTCGGGCACCTATAGCGACTAAACCGTGAGGAATTTGAAGATGATGCAAACTAGAGTCTCATCACATTTTGTCTATAGATTCTAAAAATATTTTTTTCAGAAATTTTGGAATCAGATTGCACTTCTTTTTCCATCTCCCACGAAAATTGGTTTTTTTCAGAAAACAACATTTTAAAAAAGTGACGCTCATCGTATGCAAATAACTTTTTTTGTATGAAGGATAAAATTCTATTTTTTTCGAATTTAGATTTGTAACTACGATATCTAGCACTTTCATTTGGTCTCATAGTTTTTTATTGAATATTTTTTCCTTAATCAAGTTTCAAAGTCAAACCAATTGCAATTCAGACATAGGCGGACTGTATACAACATAACTTTTTTTTATGAATCGAAAATCAATTTATTTATTTTTAATGGATCAAGGACATCAATACCCAGCCTCAACGTATCTTTTAAAAAATTATTTTGATAATCTGCTATTTTTCCACATGTGCAGACCAAAGATTTTAATTTTCAGTGAAAAACCTATGTTTAATAAAACTAAAAAATAAAATACATAATAAAAGCAAACCATATTAAAATTATATTTGACGAATAGGTCATTCCGAGGACTATTATTATCTAGTTGGGTTTCTGAATTTTTCAGCATTTTCATTTTCAAATTGAGCTCTGAAAGACATTTTTTTACAAAAAAAATCGATTTTTTGGGGAGATAGGGGAAAAGGGGTGTTTGGCCGAACATAGGTTCAGCCGAACATTTTAAAGAGGTTCGTTCGAACCAAACAAAATTGGTTCGGTTGAACCCCCTCACTATACATCCGAAAGTCAAACAACTTTCCCAAGGTTTGTTTGCGTTTTTCCGAGCTCCTGTGTAAACGACAGCGACGCTCGTGCTTCCAAGCATGTCGACTGAAAAAGACATTTCACAGTTAAAAAAATGATGAATATTTTGAGAATGTTTGTTATTGTTGCATTTGTTTTTACTATTGTAAGCTTTTTCAAGTTTTTTAAGTTTTTTCAAGTTTTTGTGACAGTTTTTTTGCATTTTGGAGGAAAAATTGTTGTTAGTTTAAATCAATCATTTGTATTTTGAAGAAGAAAATGGGACAAAAAGCAAAAAGAAAAAACAAAGCTCAACGAAATTTTTCAAAAGATAAAGAAGAAAATAGACACAAACAAAACTTGAAAAATTATCATAGAAGGAAACAAGGTACGTGTTTATTTCTTCTCTTTCTCATCAAATATGGGTAAATTTATTTATAAAATGCATCAAATAATTGATATATAAGAAAATTGAAGGTTCCTCATTTCAATTTTTTGGAAATGAAAACTCAAATGCACATCATCAATGAGTTCTACAAAACTAAAATCTGCAAGTTATCACTAAATTTTATGAATCCTTATACTAAATATTTTACTAGTTTTGATCTACAATATATTCTCTTTATTTGTATTTTTTTGTAGCACCCAATTTTGCATCTATCTATGTTTATGTCCTTTAAATTCTTATATTTATTTCATCCAATTGTGCATCATCAATTATATAGATCTATGGTAGAAACACCATCTTTCACCAGTATTTCCTCCTCTATCTTGGTATCTCCCTTTGTATCAATACATGAAAATCAATAGTAGGGAAATCATTATGTATAACCAAATTGGATAAAAGAAGACGACACAAGATAATTCAACAAAAGTGAATTTCTAAACTCATCTAAAAAACCTAAATAGTGATAATTAGTTGAGAAGGTGGGGATAGCTCAAACACCCCACAAACACACAAAAATTGGTAAAAATTATAAGTATTATAATAAATAGAATCATATTAAAGTTAACAATAACTATTTTTGGATTAGGATAGATTTAACAACAAGTATGATGAATATACACATAAAACATATATTGACTAAATAAGTTTATATGCGAAGAACATATAATGTAGAAGTATGCATCTAAAATAATATTTTCTAAATTTTCTAACGCATAATCTAACATAGAATTAGAATATTCTTCATAACAATGAAATAATTCATAAAGAAATAAACATATTGATAGTAAAAAGAAAAATTTATTGAATTTGATTACCTAAATAAAAAGTTGAAAGTTTTAACTAACTTTATTCCTAGATAAGATTAATAACACAAAAATACTATCCAAAATAGATAAATCAACAAGTGTAAATGGTCTTATCTAAATTGGTTTCACCCATATAAACTATGCAAGCTTATTTTTCTTATAAAAAAAAAGTACTATGTTCTTATTAAACAAAATATTAAAAATGGGATTTAATTATAAACAAAGAAAAACCTAGAATGAGAGTTGAGAAATAGATATCTTGAATCATGTGATAGGAATCTAGAATATGAATCAATAGAAGATAATAAAAATTAAATCATGTTTCCTAGATGGTAGCATGACTACATTAAGGTCTATATGACTACATAGAATTTTTTTGTATGTAAAAAATACTAGGTTATACAAAAAATTGAAAGTCTATAAAATAAGAATAAAATACACAACCAATAACAAGAAACTAAATAGTAGAATAACACATAAATTTTTTATTTAATAAATTAAATGATATAAAATGGTCATAATGTTATTTAAACTGAGCTCTAAGATAATATAATTATGATAGATAGGAAAAGACACAAAACCTTCATATGAAGAGATTTCCAAGAATACATGTAGCTAGTGCCACAAAGGGAAAGGGGTGAATTTTGGTTATCTTACCAATATTGTCAAATCCCTAATTTGGTATTTTTACCTTCACAAATAATCAAATAAAAAGACATTAGATTAATATGGTTGCACTCTTATCCTATGTGCATCTAGAACTAAGATGAGTACAACATAAAAAATATATATAATCTATAGCAATAAGTGTATCCCTTAGATATATGAAAAAAGAAAATTTGAGAAGATGGATCAACAAGCATTTCCAAGAGGATATGAATCTACAAGAAGAAATATGAAAATTTGTGATTATGATATTTTCTTAGGTAGCTTCCTCAATGAATATAGCCATCTAAATATGTCATCTTCTTCTACATCTCTTTCTTTTGCTATCTTCTTGTTATAATCTTAAAATCTATATTCATATTCAAAGATATATGCACCATCTAGCCCTCCATGTATAAAATGTTAATTCTTCTTTTTGGGAGTCAAATATTTCATTACATTCTACATGAACCAATTTGAGATTAAACAAAATTTTAAAAGCACCAAAGAGTCATTTTGAATCTCAAACACCGCAAAATTTATTTTTCCTTTAAACCCA
Source organism: Sequoiadendron giganteum (assembly GCA_007115665.2). Taxonomy (NCBI): domain Eukaryota; kingdom Viridiplantae; phylum Streptophyta; class Pinopsida; order Cupressales; family Cupressaceae; genus Sequoiadendron; species Sequoiadendron giganteum. The sequence goes on from VCHN02002212.1 coordinate 14,754, forward strand.
ATAGGTTCAAGACCTTTATATTAGATACCATGTGCTAATGAAAATTTTGGATCTTCTCCCTCATCTAGTACTATATCATAGGGAGTATCATGTAAATTTGGTTTCCCAAGCTCTTCCCAATTTATTTTAAGAATAATTTTAACATCTACTCCCAAGTTTATTAATATATTTTTCATCCATAAAAATGAGTTCTATATGATTGTGCCCATTTAAAAATATTAAGATGTGAAAGAGATGCATTTTGTTGTAATTATCATGTTCTTAGAATTAATGTCTATTCTAACATGTTCCAAGCCAAAAATTAAATCATGAGTGTTGAAATTTATATATATTTGTTGTTTTATAACTTGAAAATTAGATTTTGTTCAGTATTAATAGATAGGGATTGAAGGTTGAGACACAAATCCTAACGATCTCTCGTAATGGGATACCTTATCTAGAAGAAAAATAAAATATTTAAATTTACTAGATCTTGACTATCTACTTAGGTACAAAGAGGCTCATGGACTTACCACACTATCTAAGATTTTTGTCCCGGTTTTCTATCTTTTTTTTCAGTTTTCTTTATTTCTAGATTAGAGATTTTTTTTGTTTTTGCTACTAATCTGTTTGTTTTAGCATGTGTCCAACTGGAATTAGCTAAATGTTATTTTAATTATTTTTTTTCTTTACAACTTGCATTTTACACGCATTGGTTAAAAAAGAACAGACATGCAAATGCATATGGGTTAAAAAGAACAACACACTTTATTTTTCATTGGGTTTAAAATTAACTCTTAGATAGAAAACACTACAAACGGTTAAAATTAACCCCTTTGCTTGACAAACACTACAAATGGATAAAATGAACCTTGTGCATTCTTTGTTTGTTCACATTTTTATTTTGGTTTAAAAAGAACACCATGAGAGTGTGATCTGAAATATTCATGTGCTCTCTCTTTGTTTTTAAACAAAGATCAATTGAACTATGAATATTTTGGTTCGCTTTTGTTAAGCCTTAGATCTTGGGACTACTTTGGTGGGAAGAAGTACTCACCCCAAAGCGACTCAACTCGGGAACGCGCTAAATCCAAGAGATGCACAACCGGTATATAAATTTGAATGTTAAGGAAAGCTTAGCGTTACAAACTTCCTACGGACCAGCAATTGACTCCCCAATACCCTTGTGGTGTGTCAAACCCTACAGACCCTAACCTTTGCAGACTAGGATGATAATTCCTCTCGCGTGGCCTTCTGAATGGGTGCCCAAAATAAATCCTTTGTTTTAGAAAACCACAAACCTTCTATTCTTTGGTGCAGCAACAGTCATTGCCAAGGCACCCACACCTGCACAGTTCTTAGTAGAAATGATCAATCTTCCATGGGAGTTTCATGGAGATTGGAAGGTTGGTTTCCTTGAGAAGTGAGTGCAATGTAAGGGGGAGCCCATGGGGCCAAGCTTCTAAAATTCATTCGCTAAGGATATGCGGTTCGTGGATCCATAAGAATATTGTTCTTGCAGCCTTAGGAATTTTTTTTGTAAATGTCTTCTATGTGATTGATTTTCATTCTTTACAACACCACGTGTTTGCCAACTATTTTCAAACAACATGAACAAATGAATATCATCCTCCAAATCTGAATCAACACAGTCAAATTGAAATAAATTCCTTGCAATCTGCTTGAAATTTTGTCAAATCACTTCCTACAATGCATTTTCCATCATGAACCGCATTTATCAAATCAAATCCTCAATTTTGCACACTTTGGGATAGGAAAACTTTCCTTTCTTTGTCAAACCATTGTCTCAAAAAGTAAATTTTCATATCCTAGTCCTCCAATCATGTCATATCCTAATCCTCCATCCATGTCATATCCTAGTCCTCCATCCACATCATATCCTTGCATCGTAGCCAAATTTGGACCTAGAGTTGCATTTGACCTCTTGCTTTCTTAACTTGTCATATCATATCATACCATTTTCATATATCCCATCTTAGAATCATATCCTTTTCATTGCATCCTAGTCCTTACATATTCCTACTCTTTCATATGTATAGATCATATCACATAGTCCTTGTATACATATATATCATTTCACCTAGTTCTTGCATGTACAAGTCCTTTGCATATTCATCATTGATCAAATAGAATCCTTAGCTCTTGCACAAGTTCCACTACTCTTCATAGGTTTCAAAACCAATCCATTTTTTATCTATTGCCCACATCACTTAAGGTTTATCATGGACTTTCAAGTTAGGGAAAATACCATTATCCTTGCTTGTCTAGGGAAATCCTTTTGGAGTCCATCTCCTGCATACCCTCTCTTGATCATTGGTCCCTTGTTTTTATCCATCATAACACAAGTCAAGCCTTGCATCGTAGCCAAATTTGGACCTAGAGTTGCATTTGACCTCTTGCATTCTTAAGTTATCACATCATATCATACCATTTTCATATATCCCATCTTAGAATCATATCCTTTTCATTGCATCCTAGTCTTTACATATTCCTACTCTTGCATATGTATAGATCATATCACATAGTCATTGTATACATATATATCATTTCACCTAGTTCTTGCATGTACAACCCCTTGCATATATCAAGATCATATCATGCCTAAGTTCCAAGTTTCATACATTCCATGAATTTATTCCTTTTCATATTCATCATTGATCAAATAGAACCCTTAGCTCTTGCACAAGTTCCACTACTCTTCATAGGTCTCAAAACCAATCCATTTTTTATCTATCGCCCACATCACTTAAGGTTTATAATGGACTTTCAAGTTAGGGAAAATACCATTATCCTTGCTTGTCTAGGGAAATCCTTTTGGAGTCCATCTCCTGCATACCCTCTCTTGATCATTGGTCCCTTGTGTTTATCCATCATAACACAAGTCAAGCCTTGCATCATAACCAAATTTGGACCTAGAGTTGCATTTGACCTCTTGCATTCTTAACTTATCACATCATATATATCATACCATTTTCATGTATATCCCATCTTTGAATCATATCCTTTTCAAATGCATTTTTTTCATGGAATTCTTAAGTTCAAGAAGCTTTGATTTCATATGTTCAACTCCACTTATATATCATCATCTCTCACTTTCTTTGCACAATATTTTGTGACATGTACAAATGGCTCAACAAGCAAGAAGTTCTCAAGAAGAAGTCGAGCCCAATCTAGATATTGGACCAAATTAATCAGTTGAAGAACACATGGACCTTGAAGATAGGGAGGAGGCCTGAGTTCAAACAATGCATGTTGGAGAGGGGTCGGGATCACTTCCTTCTACACCAATGGATGAGCATATAAAAGTAGCTGAAACAGTGGGGAAACAAATTTCTTATAGAAATTT
>VCHN02003387.1:0-2500 GCA_007115665.2 Sequoiadendron giganteum
GGTATGTTTTGGACGCATCTCGGGAAGTGATCGGCACTGGTAGCCGATCCAGACTCGTCCAAATCCGGCCTCAGTAAAGAGATTTCTTGGGAGCCCCTGTCTAACTCTCGATTTGCTGGGGAGGGTGCGCTCCATTTAGGTCCCCACCGCAAAATCTCCCAATTGCTACGCACGGTCTCTCTCAGCGTCTCAGAACGGCCTTGGCATTGGATGCTTTGCGTAAAACGGATCGGCACTGGTAGCCCTTTCCAAAGCCGTCCATGTCGGGGTCTAGTAAGGGGGAGCCTTTGTGTAGCTTTTGCGTTGTTTTGTATACACCTAAGACCCCCGCCTGTGACACTCGACTGTTATGCGTGGGCTCTCTCTTGCCGTCTCGGAACGGGGGTATGGTTTGGACGCATCTCAGGAAGTGATCGGCACTGGTAGCCGATCCAGTTTCGTCCAAGTCCGGCCTCAGTAAAGAGATTTCTTTGGGAACCTCTGTCTAACTCTTGGATTGCTAGGGAGGGTGCGCTCCGTTTTTCTCCCCAACACAACTTCTCTCCCAATTGCTATGCAAGGTCTCTCTTGGTGTCGTCTCGGAACGGTCTCTGCATTGGATGCATTCCGTAAAACGGATCGGCACTGGTAGCCTTTCCAAAGTCGTCCATGTCGGGGTCTAGTAAGGGGGGAGCCTTTGTGTAGCTTTTGGGTTGGTTTTGTTTACACCCGACTCCGCCTGGGTCACTCGACTGTTATGCGTGGGCTCTCTTGCCGTCTCGGAACGGGGGTATGTTTTGGGCGCATCTAGGGAAGTGATCGGCACTGGTAGTCGATCCAGACTCGTCCAAATCCGGCCCCAGTAAAGAGATTTCCTTGGGAGCCTACGTCTAACTCTCGGGCTGCTGCTTGGTAGGGTGCGCGCTCCGTTTTGCTCCCCACCACAAATTCTCCCAGTTGCTATGCAACGTCTCTCTCGGCGTCTCGGAAAGGTCTCGGCATTGGATGCGTTGCGTAGAATGGATCGGCACTGGTAGCCTTTCCAAAATCGTCCATGTCGGGGTCTAGTAAGGGGGGAGGGAGCCTTTGTGCAGCGCTTGGGTTGTTTTTGTATACACCGAGGACCCCCGCCTGGGACACACTCGACTGTTATGCGTGGGCTCTCTCTTGCCGTCTCGGAGCGGGGGTATGTTTTGGACGCATCTCGGGAAGTGTTCGGCACTGGTAGCCGATCCACAGCTTCGTCCAAATCCGGCGATAAAGGAATTTATTTTGGAACCTCTGTCTAACTCACCAGTTGCTTGGGAGGTCGCTCAAGTTTCTCCCCAACACAACTTCCTCAATTGCTATCTGCAAGGTCTCTGGCGTCGATGCCGGCATTGGATGCATTAAATAAACGGATCGGCAGTGGTAGCCTTTCCAAAGTCGTCCATGTCGGGGTCTAGTAAGGGGGAAGCCTTTGTGTAGCTTTTGGGTTGGTTTTGTTTACACCCTACTCCGCCTGGGTCACTCGACTGTTAGTAGTGGGCTCTCTTGCCGTCTCGGAACGGGGGTATGTTTTGGGCGCATCTCGGGAAGTGATCGACACTGGTAGTCGATCCAGACTCGTCCAAATCCGGCCCCAGTAAAGAGATTTCCTTGGGAGCCTACGTCTAACTCTCGGGCTGCTGCTTGGGAGGGTGCGCGCTCCGTTTTGCTCCCCACCACAAATTCTCCCGGTTGCTATGCAAGGTCTCTCTCGGCATTGGATGCATTGCGTAAAACGGATCGGCACTGGTAGCCTTTCCAAAGTCATCCATGTCGGGGTCTAGTAAGGGGGGAGGGAGCTTCTGTGTAGCTCTTGGGTCGTTTCTGTATACACCCAAGACCGCCTGGGACACTCGACTGTTATGCGTGGGCTCTCTTGCCGTCTCGGAACGGGGGTATGTTTTGGACGCATCTCAGGAAGTGATCGGCACTGGTAGCCGATCCGGACTCGTCCAAATCCGACCCCAGTAAAGAGATTCCTCGGGAGCCTCTGTCTAACTCTCGGGTTGCTTGGGAGGGTGCAATCCATCTTGCTCCCCACAACAAGCTCTCAATCGCTATTCAGGGCGTTTCGGAACGGCCTCGGCATTGGATGCATTACGTAAAACGGATCGGCACTGGTAGCCTTTCAAAAGTCGTCCAAGTCGGGGTCCAGTAAGGGAGCTTTTGTCTAGCTTTTGGGATTTTCTTTATCCCCACCCGACTCCCGCCTAGGACACTCGACTGTTATGCGTGGGCTCTTCTGCCGTCTCGGAACTGGGGTATGTTTTGGACGCATCTCGGGAAGTGATCGGCACTGGTAGCCGATCCAGACTCGTCCAAATTCGGCCCCAGTAAAGAGATTCCTCAGGAACCTCTGTCTAACTCTCGGGTTGCTTGTGAGGGTGCGCTCGAGTTTGCTCCCCACCACAATTTCTCCTGCTCCCGGTTTTACCCCTACCAATTCCATAATGCTCGGCTCCACCCTTATGGTTTTACCCCGAACCCCCAAACA
>VCHN02003387.1:12500-14250 GCA_007115665.2 Sequoiadendron giganteum
TAGATCGAGTCCCAAAAATGGGCTCCGAAAAGCGAGCCCCAAAAAGTGGGACTAGATCGAGTCCCAAAAATCGGGCTCCAAAAACGGGTCCCTAAAATCGAGCCCCAAAAAGTGAGACTAGATCGAGTCCCAAAGAGTAGGGTCCAAAAGCGGGCTCTAAACGTGGGTCCCAAAAATCGGCTCCGAAAGTCGAGTCCCAAAAAATAGGGTCCGAAAAGCGAGCCCCAAAAGGTGGGACTAGATCGAGTCCCAAAAATGGGCCCCGAAAAGCGAGCCCCAAAAAGTGGGACTAGATCGAGTCCCAAAAATAGAGACCCAAAGTGGGTCCCCAAAAGCTAGAATCCAAAAGCGGGTCAGAAAATGAGCCCGAAGTAGAGATCCAAAGGCGGGCTCTAAGCGTGGGTCCCAAAAATCGGCTCCGAAAGTCGAGTCCCAAAAAATAGGGTCCGAAAAGCGAGCCCCAAAAAGTGGGACTAGATCGAGTCCCAAAAATGGGCTCCGAAAAGCGAGCCCCAAAAAGTGGGACTAGATCGAGTCCCAAAAATCGGGCTCCAAAAACGGGTCCCTAAAATCGAGCCCCAAAAAGTGAGACTAGGTCGAGTCCCAAAAAGTAGGGTCCAAAAGCGGGCTCTAAACGTGGGTCCGAAAAATCGGCTCCGAAAGTCGAGTCCCAAAAAATAGGGTCCGAAAAGCGAGCCCCAAAAAGTGGGACTAGATCGAGTCCCAAAAATGGGCTCAGAAAAGCGAGCCCCAAAAAGTGGGACTAGATCGAGTCCCAAAAAATAGGGCCCAAAAGTGGGTCCCAAAAACCGGGCTCCAAAAACGGGTCCCGAAAATCGAGCCCCAGAAAGTAGGGTCCAAAAGCGGGCTCTAAACGTGGGTCCCAAAAATCGGCTCCGAAAGTCGAGTCCCAAAAAATAGGGTCCGAAAAGCGAGCCCCAAAAAGTGGGACTAGATCGAGTCCCAAAAATGGGCTCCGAAAAGCGAGCCCCAAAAAGTGGGACTAGATCGAGTCCCAGAAAATAGGGCCCAAAAGTGGGTCCCCAAAATCGGGCTCCAAAAACGGGTCCCGAAAATCGAGCCCCAAAAAGTGAGACTAGATCGAGTCCCAAAAAATAGGGTCCGAAAAGCGAGCCCCAAAAAGTGGGACTAGATCGAGTCCCCAAAAAGGGCTCCGAAAAGCGAGCCCCCAAAAAGTCAGGACTAGATGAGGTCAGGAAAATAGAAGACTAAAAGTGGGTCCCCAAAAGTCAGGAGCTCCAAAGCGGGTCAGAAAATGAGCCCAAAAGTGAGACTAGATCCCGGAGTCCCAAAGAAGTAGGGTCAAAGCGGGAGGCTCTAAAGCGTGGGTCCCAAAAATGTCGGCTCAGAAATTGGTCCCAAAAATAAGTCCGGCAGGCCCCAAAAAGTGGACTAGATGTGAGGTCTAAAATGAGCTCAGAAAAGCTGACCCCAAAAGTGGGACTAGATCGAGTCCCAAAAAATAGGGCCCAAAAGTGGGTCCCAAAAACCGGGCTCCAAAAACGGGTCCCGAAAATCGGGGGGCTTGATCATTTTTTGGCGTCACCCTACGGATGTCTGGGAATCAGACAAATAGCTTATATAGGGGGGTGGTGTCATTCGAGAGGCAGTTCCGACCCGCCCCGGAACTATATATATATAACGTCGGCGACGTCGCCGACTTGGCGACTTGGACGACTTGGCGACTTGGGCGACTTGGGCGACTTGGACATGCACTGGGTCTTGGCTT
>VCHN02001336.1:0-23196 GCA_007115665.2 Sequoiadendron giganteum
AATATCTAATTTGCATGTAATGTGAATTAGGGTTGAATTAGGTATTTTTGATTTATAAGGATATATGTTTTAATTTTAGGGCAAGAAAGTTTTTAGAAAAATACATTTTTACAGCAGGGAAGAAATTTTGAAAAATTTGCACAAGGGTTTGAAGAAAGTTTGATTGTAAAATTGATTGAAGGAAAGATTGTTTGCATTTGTTGGATTTTGGATTGGATTCATTGGAGGATTGAAGAAAATTCAAGAAATCTTTGGAGGAGGCTTGCATCAAAAATTCATCTCTTCCTGTAGCTTCTTGTACCAGGTTTTCCTCTTTGTGTTTTATTATTCTTGATTGTTTTCTTTAAAATAGTAATGATTAAAGATTTGTTTGTTAAATCTGTTTTAGAAAACAAGCTTGATATTAGAAGAAAAAATTAAATAAATTTACAGCTTTTGCTTGTGAAAATTCTTGAGTGAAAATTGTGAAAACCTTAGTTGAATTTAAATTATTTGAAGAAATTGATTTTATTGTTATTAAAATCAAACATAGAGATTGAACAATGCATTTAGAATGTTTTCAGAAAATGAAACTTTCTGTTTATTATCAAAAAACGGATTTTAAAATCTGCAGTATAGTTATATTTTCATGGTAAAATAGTCTGGTTGCGCCACCTATAACTTTACTTTCGCAAACTGGGTTTTCAAGAAATTTAAAGGGTTTTTGCATTTTGCAATTTTCTAACCTCTGTCCAAAAATCTCAAATACCCAGATCATAGTTTTTTAGTTATGCTTAAAACATGAGACTACTGTTAAATTATTTTCCCATGGCTGTTTTGAAAATAAAATAATAATAAATGGATATTTATAAATATTAATATTTTATGTATTGTTATTATAATATTAAAATATTATTTAATAATATTTTATATTATAATTTATAATACTAAAATATTATATTTATTTATATTATTTTAAATAAAATTTGTATATTAGATTAGTGGAATTAAAATTATAAACATATGAGAAATTATTGTTATTTTAAAATGGTTTGTTAAAGTTTAATTGAAAGAGTTAAATATTTGATTTAAAGAATGCAATATATTATTGAATAGAGATTTAAAATTGGATTGATTAGTGTATATGGAAAATGGATAGAGAAACAATATGTTATTATATTAAAGTGATTGAATGTGTTGAATAGAAAATTGAATGAGATGTAAGATTTGGTTAGGAAATGAAAAGAGTTTACTTGCATGGATTTGTATCGATTTAAAAGTAAATTAAGAAGTTGTTTTATTGATGAAGCAATCAATTATGTTATTTATTAATTTCTATTTAGATTAATTGAATCATTGTGATTGGATTATGAAAGAGATATGGATTTAGTATATCCAAAAGTAGTATCTTTCTCATGATTATCTTAAAGGATTTAATTCTCTGTATTCAGTAAAGGGAAGTAAGTTTAATTGTTTTAGATTCCAATAATGAAAAGGGAAATAGGGGTTATGATTATTTTAGATGATCTACTTATCATGTCTTTGACTTTGTCAACACTACCTATTGAATGAATATGGATTTAGGAAATCCAAATATTAGATTTGATTGATGACTTGAATGCTTTTGTTGATATGTCATCAAGTTGCATTGTTGGTTTTGGGATTTAGTGTTAGTCCTAAATTATAAGTCTTCGAGAAGAACTTAGAGGATAAGGGTTGTTGAATCTTTATGCCATCCAGTTGTTTTCCCTTGGGTAGTGCATGTTCAGTTTTACCCGATTTTCATGAACGGGGATGTTTGCACCTCCTTGGTTTAGGAGCGGATTATGGGATCCATGTCTCCTTGTATGAAGTGACCTTATTATGTGGTTTCATCTTGTTGCCTCCTGTGAAAGGAGTGGACTATGTGTTGTTGCCTCCAAGATGTTTGGAGTGATATATTTTATACCTCCTAAGAAAGGAGTGGACTATGTGTTTGTTGCCTCCAAGATGTATGGAGTGAGTTCTATTATTTGTATCCTCTTTGTGTTGGAGTGGATTATGATGCCTAGTTGGTATGCACTTGTGGTTCCCTTGGTGGATTGTTTGGATGTGTGTTGTCGAATAGAAGAGTGGCTTCTGTTAGGCGCCAGAGCCCAAAGAGGTAAACTGGATAACCTTCAGGAGTGATTTAAACAAGTGATAATTAAAATAATGTACTTAGAAGATTAGGATTAACTTCACATTAATCAAGATAATTTAATCCTCACTCATAGACGCAAGGGCTTGTTTAGACTTGGGATGAGTGAGAAGGCCTGGAATGGCAAGATCAACTATCTTGCTCTTGCGAGAGGTAGTTGATTCTGCATGAGTGAGTATGAGTTTCGGGATTCGGTTGAGGCCACCAGGATTACTTGTGCTAGAGCCTATGAAGAATGCCTAGAGGAGATCTCATGACAAACCTTGCGATGACACTCTATCTATGACAACTGCTATTAATTATTTTGTGTGTATGGTTATTTGAACATACTTGATCTACTTTATGTCTGGAAGCAATGTGACCTATGTCAATGATGTTGGAGTTGTACTTGTATTGTACTTGATTTGTACATGTATTGTTTTTTATTTGTACTTGTATTGTACCAGTTTGTACTTAATTAAATTGCTTATGGTGAATGAATTGTACTTGTTAATTCATTTGGTTGGTTATAACAGTATGAGTCAGTTTGAGTCTGCCTTTGGTTAGAGGTAGTAGAATCTTTGTCCATGTTACTTTGTTACTATCTCCTAGCATGGGGGGTGGGCCTTCGGGTACCACATTGGTTGGGTGGAACATGCACCAAAACCGTTGGGTCCCCATCAATCTTCTGTACTTGGTGGCGAGGCATCCAGATGGACAGCTCGCGGTTCTTGTTGTAATTTCTTGCATTGTAATATTTTAGCTTGTATAAGTTATTTTATCCCTCTTATGATTATGAGGTCGAGTTATGTAATTGTAATCTTGAGTACTATTGCCTCATTCTGGGAATGAGTGATGTATCTATTGGTTTAAGATAATGTTTATGAGATTGTATCTTAGTTGATTATCTTATTATGTTATGTGGCATTCTTATAATGTATGATGTTTATTTCATAAAGTTCATAAGGCTATGGTTATATGTAATATGTATGTGTGGGTTTAAGTAATCCTAACCTTGTAGCCTTAGAGGTTGTTGTTAACTAGTAAGTGAATGTGTATGTTAAATGCACTTTATAAAAAAAAAAAATTGGTTCGCTTAAGATGTTAATTGCAACTTCCTTTTAAGGTTACTTGGTGGGGAATTACAAGGGCTACCATTAAGAGGATTTACCTCAACTCTTTTTGCTTCAATATTACAAATATGAAGCCACTGCTTCTTTCTTTTAGCAACCTCAACATCAGATGGTAAGTTTCTTATAACATCCTCTATATACAATAAGTGATGGTAAAAACCCGACCTACCCCTTTCTTTTCTCTCTTTGTCCACAAAAGCCTCGGGGTCACATTGTCTAACATTTTCAACTTCCATTCTAAAATTCTCTAGCATCTTGGCAAAATTATCCAATCCTTTTTTATAAGTAACTTTAAAATGTGAAAAGGAAAATTACCCTAAAATAAATGACCTTTTCTCAACAACTCTGAAGTGCTCTTTATCCATTGCACCTAACTGCCACATAATCTCCATGAAAGAAAGCCTATCAAGAACATATTTAGGCAACTTATGTGGCCTCACAAAAGCTCCATAGACCTTGAGCACTATATATTTAGAATGGAGATACCAATCTCCCCAATTGTGGTCTAGTTTGGTATTTTCTTTTAATTCAAAAGGCCTGAGGATCTCTTTGAATCCTCTAGAAATTATGTATATAGGCTTCAAACCAAGATTCCCCAAAATACCAAGCTTCAATCCATTGTAGAAAGTAGTATAGTTTGAATCTGGGTAGTTTTGATCCCATATATGAGTCCATATTTTGACTGGCAGGTCATTTCCTTCCTCATCAACCATTCTCAGCTTCATAAAATATACCTAGGCCTTACATCCAATCCATAATAACATGTGCATGATCATAGAGTAGTGTGTGAAATATAATGGAGCATTAGGCTCCTTCAAAGCTATCATCTGCTTATGCATTTCGTCAACAATATGCAAAGAATAATCAAAGCCCCTGTTACCATCCTTATTTTGAATATCCATATCCATTTTCATCATGGAAATATGCATTTTGGGATCATATTTTATTCCCAAAACTTTGTTGACTTCTCAGTTGTCTTTGGTTGTCCTTGATGAAAAAATCAGTTGGCATGCTCTTTGCTATCTCAAATATTCATTCATAGGCTTTTTTTTTGGTATTCATGGTTATGGTAATTCAAGATTTTCATGTTGATATTCAATGTGATATTGCTCATATGGATTTTGGTTCAAATTTGTGAATGAAACATATTTTTAGATGGTTATGGTTACTGATAGTGTGATAAAGCACAACATGTAACAGGTCTCCAGTCTTCAGAATATTGATGCTTCTTCACTTTCAGGTATCCACTTGCAAATGTTAGTTTATGTTCTGCAGTCACAATGTGAATATGGTGATATCAATAAGTAGTTGTTTCAGGTATATGGCATGGTTATTCAGGTATATTATTTTATTCATTCATTATCAGTTGGATTTTGGTTCCATTGATATTTATGAGTTTGATTTTGGCATCATTAGTTGATCATGGCATCATTGATAAGATTCATTTGAGTATGTCTTCATGGTATATTTTCATTTTATTGATCTTCATGGTTGACTCATATTTATTTTATGTCAATGGTTATGATACATTATTTGAGACAAGGCATATTGGGTTGGAATTATTTTAATGTTCTCTTTGGCACTCGAGTTTGATATTTCATTTGGCATATAAGGTGTGATAAATTGGCATCTAAAGTATTGATATATTGACTATGCGTAAAGTCTTTTGTATTCATCAACATTTAGAAATATTTGAGCATGGCATCGAGCCTTATTACATTGGTAAATGAGTTTGAATAAAGTCATATTAAAATTTGCATCGAAAACCTTCATTGGTCATTATTCTTTGTCAACATTTTGCAAATTAAGGTTATGGATTCATGTTTCATGTGGAAAATTCGAATCATTAGAATCAATAACCAAAGTGATTATTGTGTCGGCATCTAAGGTCAATGTTTTGATAGCGGACTCATTGCAGTTTATGAAGCTGATTTTTATTGAGACTTGATGTCGTGGAATTAGAAGAGCTATGATTATTTGATTATTATCATGCTTATCCTTTTAGACTTCAAGTTACATTTAAATTTTGGAAAGTCTTTTTGATAAGGCTCGAAAGATATTAGGGCATTCATTTTGATTGTTTCTCAAGTTTATGGGTTTGAAACCCTAGCCACGTCGTCGCCATGAAGGAAATGTAACTTCTCTGCCTTGTTGATTACTTGTTGCAATTCAAAATAAAAAAATTTAAGCTCACTGTAAGAGCTATGTCAATGTTGGGTTCTTGTTCTATCGTTTCTCATTGGGAGAGGGCACAAGCATGAAAGGTAGAAGGAGATTTGATGGTGTTACTCCGGGTTGCTAAATACTTCATTACAGGTTATCATGCATTCCTTTAGCTTTGTGCTTAGTTAGGTATCTCCTTCATCATTGGATTTTTGTTTCACCAAAGAGTGTTACTTGTTTTGCACGAATCTGAAAATGCACAAATGGGTAGTTGTGTCAGCAAACCATGCATGCATTTTAGTTACTAAAGAAAAAATGGTGCCTTGATAGAATATCATTTCTATTTGTTCTTGCAATGAGGGTTTGTGACTTTTGGTTGATGGGTATTCTGAAAGAGCTGGTTATTTTTGGTTATTATGGTTCATAATGATATGAGTCAGAACCCTTCAAAGGTCGTGAAGGGTGGAATTTTCACCTGTAGATTCATCTGTTACCAGAGTATAATAACATATGCACAAAATAATAAATATTCTACCTTTTTCGAAGAGATTTACATAAGCTGAATATTGTCCCTGAAAAGACTCTAGAAAACCCTTATGAATTTGTTTACACAAGAACTTCCAAAATGATGATAGGTGGAGAATAATCAGAGAGGCATCTATTTCCATAAAAAATGTTTTTCATTCTAATAGAAAATCAAAACAACTATCACTTCAAATGCATGTCACTTCAAATGCCTGTAAAAGAGGGATATAAAGTGAGTGATCACTATTGTTGTATAAATTGTTCTTAAAAAAGGAAAAAAAAAAAAGAGAGGTGATAACTTTTGTAAATGAAAATCTGAAAAGAGATATTGAAAAAGCTCTGTAATAAAATTTTGAAAACATGATGCAAAGTATGATCATAAAAAAATTATTTATTTAATATTGTAAGGATTCATGTTGAATGTTTAGGGTATTAGATAAAGAGGTATGAGTGAACTAAAATGAAATAGAGAGATCCGCTGTGTTATTGTAATTTTGTAAACTGAAAAGGGGTTGGTGCTCCTTGAAATTAGTGTTTCAAAATAAGGGGTTGGTGCTCCTTGATATTGGTGTCTATAAATGAGGGGTTGGTGCTAAAAAATTAGCCTATAAGGCATTGTTAACAGTGGTTTTCAATAAGATCTTGAAAGGCAACAATTTAGGAGTGGTTTTTCTACCCCAACAAGGTTTTCCACTCGACATATCTTGTGTCTCATTGTTCATTTTTGGTTTCACTGCTTTACTATGAGAATTCTTTATTGTTCATTTTTTAGCAATTAAATTTCTCATTAATTCAACTCATGAATGTACTTATCATCAAAATATTGAGAACAAATGTGTGCTATGGTTTATTTTCTGAAAAATGTTAAAATATGTGAAGACACTGATTCACCGCCCCCCTCTCAGTGTCATTTTCACTCCAACAAACTTGACATAAGAAGTATGTAATTTGGAAATAACCCTTGAACTCATCATAGCTGAATGGTTCAAAATCCTTTGGTGAAAACCTCATTCCATTCTTCCCTTCTTCCCATCTCCTATGTCTTGGTAGCACATGGTTTCTATAACCATACTTGTCTCTTTCATATTCTTGACATAGTCCATTAATGTTGATAGCTTAAGTAGTTGAATGATTCAACCCAAACATAGTCACAATCTAAATCCTTGTGATGTCACTACTTTATTTGACTAGAAATTCCAATGAATATTCATCAAAATTTTGACAAACTATTGTCAAAATTATGATGAAACACTATTTTCAATTTCGTTGCTTTAACGACCAAATTTTATTCATCAAAACCATGACCCAGCATCATTAGTAAACACCATGAATTTTTTTGGTGGTTTTGATTGCAAAATCAACGAAACTTCATCCATCTATTAATGGAAAAAAACACAAAAATGTTGCAGAGTGCAATTTGAAAGCATCGAAAAAAAAACAAACTTTTGTTGGTTTTTCGATGAAGAGGAGTTGACATTGCGATGAAAATTCCGTCAGAGGTATAGCAACCTCATTGCAATTTTATTTGTTTCGTCGGACTGGTTCATCGAAATTTCAATGAAACATTGGAGTTTTAAAAAAATATATATTTATGGTTATTACGAAAAACAAGTACCAAAAAACACTCTTATTATTGTTAGCTTTTTTTGCTTTTTTTAAATTATGAGATTGTGATTATTTCCTACATCTTTGATGGTGAGTTGAACAACTTCCTAAATTAATAATCTACTAGTCACCTATTACTGTAGGTTGTCTTTGTGATTTGGCGAGTCATCAAAGAGGATTAAGTGTTCTAAGAATCTAGAGTTTATTAAGGTGTTTATTCCATCTTTGAGGGATAAGTCATATCTTAATATTTGAAAATGAGTCTTAGTTTGTTAATGCCTTGACTTTTTCAACTCAATGTGCATGTAGCTTGGAGGGATTCATGTTTTGAAAGGAGTTTGATTCATAGTAAATAGGTCAATACTCTTAGGGTTTTACCACTTTTAGGTTTCTTTGTATAAACTTGCAAGTTCCAAGAGAAAATAAGTTTTATTATAGATCAAAATGAAGAATATTAATGAGATTTTTGACAACTGATATCAGTTCAATCGAAGAGGAAAACTTTATGTGTTTCTTCCTCACTATTGTGTTCAAGTTTCAATGCATGGAATTCTATTTCAAGGATCTTTCATGTGGAAATTCAACCATGATGGGTAAAATAAATATAAGAATGATTGAAGAGCCTTTAGAGATTACTATTCTCCTTCCATGCATAGGCATACATGTGAAAGTGGAAGTTCAAGGGCAATAAGTAGAGATATGGCATTTTGAAGAGATTATAAAAGGTACTATAATTTTCATGAAGCCATAATAGTCGTCAAGGCAGATCATGAATCCATGGTAGTCATCAAGGAAAATCTCAGACTATCCAGGTCATAAAACCCTACATAGGGTTCAGTTGTTGCATATAGTAGGTGTTTTGTTTCCTGGTTTTTTTTCACTAATAAATAACTAAATTATGAATGCATTTTCATTGAAAATTTATTTAATCTACTTAAAAATTGTTTATTTTTGACGCCCTTGCATGAAGATTCTCAAATATTGTCAACTATCAAAACCTTGTTATAAAGACCCATGCATGGTTAGGTTTCTAAACCTTTTCCATTATTACTATCCATGACGGATAGAGATTGGTATAGTAGTTTTGTTTACTCTGAGGGAAAGAAAAATATAGTGAGACAAAAGATAAAGAAAGTCATGGCCCTAAATTTATAAAAGACTGGAGAAAGTTCAATCCAAGAAATAAATAATAATACAATATGACAGTCATAAGATCAAAAAGGATTGAAGTGGAAATAATTTTTTTATCATAGTCATAAGGACCCATCTCATGGTTGTGCATAGGTATGATACAATGTTCAATATTTAAAAATATGTAATCCATAGCTCCATAGAAAACCCGTGTAGGAGTCATGAATTCCTTCATAAAGGAGTTACATGTTGCATAAAGTTTGAGCTTGTCAAAATTATTGTTGAAACCCTTGTTCCTTGTATAGTAGAGATTAGAGTCTTAGGGGTTTCATTATTTTTATTTCATTCATATCATGACAATGTTGTTAATTGTAATAAAAATAATTTGATGTCATAATTAATTAGTATGAACAGTGCTTTGAGGGTTTCATTACATATGACAATCCATGACTATGAAATGATGCAACAGTAATATGAAGCTTCATAAATGACAACATGCTAATGGATTTCCAAAAATGTAACTGTAATAATTCCTAGCACCATGTTTAGAGACAGTCAAAGACATAGTCATATTTCTTTGCTAAACAAGGGATAACAAGTTTGAGGAAGCAAGTGAAGGAAAGTCCTATCCATTGATACGCAGTTCATGACACATGTAATGGAAATTTAAAAAGAATAGTTGAACATGAGGACAATGCTAATAGGAAAACACCATCATAGAATAGTCATACATCACCAAAGAAGAGTGGATATGCTAATGATATTCAAGGAGATAGTCATATGAATACCTACAGGTTATTAAGATAAAGTGGAGAAAATAATTCATATGAAATTTAAGAATGCACTAATAATGATGAGGTGCATTCAAGGAAGATTAAATGACTATGACAATCAAAGGATAGAAGGGAATTCCCACAACCAAATCAAGTGAATACAATCATTCAAGAGGCCTAAAAACAAGTACCAAAAACACTCCACTAATGTATTTGACTAGAAATTGCATTTGGTTTGTTAAACATGGCCCCTGGTACAACTATTAGAGTTTAGGGTTTAGGTTTTAGGGTTTAGGGTTAACTAGTATTTTTTGTTAGACTATGAACACCTTACGTATCAAAAAGGAAGGCACCTACAAAAAGAAGGTGACCAACCCTTTTAGTATGGAAAATGTGTATAGTCCTACTTGAAAAATTAAACAAAATAAATTCATAGTTCACAAAAATGTTATCTATCCAAATGCCCATACATCAAAGATTCACTTACATAATTGGCACATAATGTTTTCTGAAAGTTGTTCAGGCTCTTCACAATGCTTTTCCAATGACCAATCAAAGTTTTTTGTGCTACTGCATTGGCATGAGACCTAGAAGACCCTTTGATCAAACTTGCTCTAGATGTTCTTGGTGTCTGTATATAAAACATAAGGTAATGAAATTTGTAACCGAGTGTAATATATTTTCCATAAAAAATAGTCCACCTTTAAATAAACTCCATATTCTAGTATTTGTTAACATCCCTAACTCCATCCAATGTAGAATAATATAAAAGCTGATGGTCTCCCATTTCTAATAGTCTAAAGATATCAGGGGGTTAAAATTTTAAATTAACAAGAGAAGTTCAAAGTAATTGTCATTATTTATTTTTCAGTCAACATTGAAACAATTCTAATTAAGAGATGTCAACAAACCTGAATGCATAATCCAAGCAAAGGAAAAATTTCCTTCTTCAAATTATCACGGATCATTCCATAAATTTTTTCTACATAGGCTGTAAGTTGTTGCTTAAAAAGCAAAGCTGGATATTTTTCTTTTACTTGTCGTGAAGCATCTAAACCACCAATTGTCACACCATTGCCCAATGAGAGCCCCGTGCTTGATGTAATTGTTTGGAAACCCTGTTAAAACAATGTAAAAGATATTAAATGTAACTAAATACCATCCATAGTGGTTCAATAATATGGTAATTAAACAAAAAGAATCTTACACTAGCCATCCTTCCAAATAAACCAAATGAAGATGATTTGTGATGTTGAGGGGTCATGCTAGTTGCACCACTTGCTTTTAGTGTGCGTTGTAGGAAAAAGAGTAAAGTAGATGCATTTGATAACCAATAAGCCAAAACATCATTGCTCTCTCGAGTCTTTAAAATACAAAAAACATTATGTCAGCATTTAATTTTTTTGGAAGAGTATTCATGGAGAAATCTAATAAGATTTTAATATGATTCATTGATAAGTGATAGCTGATAAGAGATATACATTCTCACATAAACTACTCAGAACTGGGGAAATGAAGAATCAATGATACCTCAATTGTTGAACCAATCGTTTGAATGATACGATAAAAAACACTTGTTCTTTCAACTTCAAATGAACGCCATTGGAGAAGTGACTTATAGATGATACATGCAGCTATAGGTCTTCCATAACTAAAGCCAACATCTTTTGTGATACACTTGATCAATGCATCTTGATTTTCCTGAAACCAAAATAACAAAAAAATGTAGTGTAAGGAAATAAAAAAATTGCCAGAGCTTTATAATATAACGTGCCTAAGAAAAAAAGTGATATAATTGGAAATACAAATAGAAGAGATAGATAATCCTCTAGAAGGTCAGAATCATATACTTGTTGCCTGTCAGTGAGATTCTTCTGTGGCCTCTGCTCCATCAGTGAGCTCTTTTAAGGCATACATAGGAGTCTGTGAATTCTGTCAAATACATCTATTGGCTAAAATATTATTGAAAAATAATATTACTTATTTAAAATCGAGAGAAGGAGATAACTAAAATTATACATAAAAAGATATAATTTGTTTATATTAGAGAACCATGAGTGTATGATCATGATGGGATTTACCATTTTAAGGCACAAAAATGGATAATACATAATGACAAGTGGAAACCTAACCTCCTTGAGTTAACATCACAAGCCAAACTAGCTTTGGTCTCTACTAAACAATATTGGAAGATCATTGCCCACACACAGAAATTTTTGCTTCTCATAGTCCATAAATGCACCTACACAAGAAAGTACACACAATAATAGTGCTCACAAATATGCCAACCCCATTGCAGCAAGAAAGGTTTGACAATATTTTACAACAATACGAAGACATCTTTGAAGAATGCAAGTCCAATAGAATGTGCAATATAACACCAAATCGATTTGAAAATTCCCTCTCCTAAATATATATTTGTATCACAATTCTTTTAGGAGAATGATTAATTTCAACATCAAACCCAAGAGCTACTAAATCAAGAACTAAAGGATTGTCATATTAAATGTATGAGGTCAATGGGCACAAAAGAGGAGCAGAGCACAGACCTAGTAGGCATGAAAGAGAAAATTTCAATATTCAAATGAAACTCAAATCGATTGCCCAAAGAAGAAAATCACCATACATATAAAGGGCAGTCACCTAGAAGGAATATCAACTAAGGGCAGTAAAATATAGTCATGTAAAGGGTAGATTCAAAGGATGACAGTCCACAAGCATTTCAAACAAGTATAGTGATAGTCCCCCTCACCAAGTGAGAAATGATGGAAAGAGTTTAGAGTCTTCAAGAAGATGCCAAATCATGAGAGGTAGAAAATTATTTAAAAGGCAATCAATAATCAATAAAGGATGGTCTTAACAGTTAAAACAATGTATGAAAATATCAATAAAATGGACTATGAGATGAAAGATCAACAATGCATAGTGATTTGATGAATACGGGTGACAATGCACAATCTTTACTTCAATCTTTGAAGAAACTTGAGAATGTAGAAAGATTTAAAGTCTGAGAAGAAAGTTGTATTTGCTTTGATCTTTGAGGGAACTCTAGAAAACAGTAAGTTGTAAAATGCGAGGAGAAAGTTGGATATCCTTCCTTGAAGTTTATTGGTAAGTTTACTCATAGAGAAGTGAGGTTGGTATGAAGTAAGCTTTTGTCTTCCACTTTGTTGTAGCAATACCTATAGGTGCTTAGGGTCATGGTGTGTTTTTTGCGTTTATCAACGCATCTCTCGTGGGCACTTCTTGCATTCGTTTTATGCATATCAGGATCTCTTTTGTGAATAGTCCCTACATTTGTTTTAGGAAAATTTGTATATTTTTCACGCATGCTTCCTGTGTTTGTTTTAGGAAAATCAATGTAGGAAAATAACATCCAAAAATAGATGCTCGGTTACTCGGGTGAGCAGTAAGTATTTTATTCAACTCTAAATTGGCTATTCCAGCTACTGACCTTTAAAGTTTTGGTCTGAAGGCATGTAGGTGGAGAAGATTCATTTGCTTCAATAAGTTCTACTACTTCAGCAACAGGGAATATTTGAAGCTTGGAGACCACAATTTATAGTCATTCAACACAATATCACCTCATTTAACTTTATTTTGAAATTCACTAAGCTGCAAATAAAGTGCTGAAATGGAAATCAAACAAAGCACTGGAATGCATAATAACAACAAAATTCCAAAAATCTAGGCTTCAACCTCGAGGAAGGTCTGGATCAAATAGTCATTGTAGCCATAATATACAGACAAATCTGCAACAAGCCGCTTAGTATAGTCCTTCTGACTAGACCCTTTTTGCCTTAAAGCTTTGAAATTGGACAAAATTATAACAAATGATAGAGAAAGGATCGATATGTATCATTAATGAACACTATCAAACATAGTCCAAATAGATGAAACAAGTGATGCCTTGCAATCTTGAAAACAATGCAGCAATAATCAAAATTAAAAAATTACCCTCTTTTATTCTCCTCTTAAGGTTTGGGAGGTCAGGTGGGCGCTTCCCCTCTTCTTCAAGCTCCTGAAAATCAGTACAAAACATATGAACAAAGGCAAAGAATAAGAGACTGTCATAACCCAGTTCCCTGAACCTTCTAAACCTTTAGTTTCACCTTGACATGTATACAAAATAATAAATGCTCAAGCAGATGTGTCCCCACAGAGTCAATATGGCATGAAGCATATATGGGTATCTGTGACAAAAAATGTTCAATTCAAGCATTCTACATCTCACTCAGGCCAACAAGAGAAAACACAGATAAGAAAGAGACAAGTATTTATTGAACCAAAAGACACAGAGAGATGGAGAAATTATATTAAAGTTGATGAATAAACAAAGTATAAAAGAAGTTAGAATAGCTAACAAAGCATTTGGGATAAAAATCAACATGGGAAAATGACATTTATGATCATATTGAGCACTAAACCGTAAACCTAGGGAAAAACGCAAGCACCGAACAAAATTTACTGTTATTCTTCCAAAACTTCTCAGACATCCAATTAGCTACTTATATACATGCAACTCCTTTCTTGGGCCTTCCTAGATATATCCAAGATCATAAGGCTTGGATAGAACAATATATGTAGTACATACTCATGTATTGAATATAGTTCTCTTCCTAGTGTGTATGTTTGAGAATTTTAGGAATAATGAATAAATATAACATAGTATAAAGAATGATTGTTAATGATGGTTGTTTTAACTTACACACCCCTTTTCACCCTCTATTCATTGTAAACTATGCATAACTTGAACATATTAAAAAAACTATAGCCCACATTGACATTGTATGCCACATTAATCCAACCATATGACAAAAGATAAGCAATCTAGCCTCTTGAATGAATGTAAGTAGAGAAATTTTTGCATACCTGCAGATGGTAAAAAATTTCATGGTTAAGTGGAAGCCTCCCATAAACAACAAGATCCAAATATCCGTTTATCTATCTCAATTGAGCCTCTAAACCCTTCAGAGCTGTCAATTTTTCCACTAACCTGTTATGCACAAAAGTCAAATTTTAGAGTTATGTCACCACTAAAAACAAAAGAAACATAGCTTTGAAACCAAATCCACACACAACACAATGTGGTATTCATAAAAATCCATACAAAAAAACTAAACTCAGAACATTGGAATGGAAACAACTTCAAATAGTAAAGAGATTGATGAAATATAGAGGAATTAAAAAGATACTTGGATGTAGTTGGATTGAAGGCCGTAAATTGGTACATGTTTTTTGTGTAGGATACATATTACATCCACAAACATGGCAGAGCTATGCAAAGTAGGAGAAATTGGCTTGGAAAATGAAGGCATCAGGGTATAAAGAATCATTTTTCTTCCACCATAGTGAAAATTTATCACTTTCTTTCATCTTTGCATATTGGTTTGATGCTTCAAACGATGCATTTCTTATATTGAAAAGTGCATTACCTTATTGATCTTCTCTTTGTTTCGAGAATAGTTTAATATTATCTACTTAACAGGGCCAACCATGTGATGGTGGAAGCTCATTTGGCTCCTCCCCCCCCCCCCTCACATCACTCTCAATTCCCCATACCCGATCATATGACATTAATCATTCATTCATTCATTAATAACATATAACATTCATTCATTCATCCTGCATTAATAACATATAACATTCATTCATTAACATATTCACATTCATTCATTCATCCATTAATAACATATAGCATTCATTCATTAACATATAACATTCATTCATTAACATATTCATATTCATTCATTAACTTATAACATTCATTTTTTTAGTTTTTACATATTATCAAAAATATGGTTGTCATAATATGATTACAATCACTTTTTTTTTGTTTCTTTTTTGTAGCTAAAAAATATGAAGTGGAGTATCGTTTTATAAATCATTTGTCCCCCCTTCATTTGTTTCGAGCTCTTCTCATGATCTTAATGTATGCCTAGTCATGTACTCATGACTTGGACGTCGCTGCAAGGGGGGTCTGCTACAATAGAAAAGAAATGTTAAATAATTGAAATGTTTAATTATTATTATTACAAGTATTTCATTAATTAAAAGAACATTAGAGTGGTGCTCTTTACCTAATGGTGCCACATAATGTTCCTGATCTTGTCTTATAGCCTCATGCTCAACATGTTGAACACCCTTTAAATCCTGATTTGTAGTTGAAACATGAAAGGTTACATTAATTAATACACCAATTGCAATTAAATATGTTTAAAAGAACATTAGATTGGTCCTCTTTACCTGATGGGGCCACATCATCTTCCTGATCTTGTCTAGCTTGATCATGCTCAACATGTTGATCACACTCTACATGCTCTAAATTTGAAACACGAAAGGTTACATTAATTAATACACCAATTGCAATTAAAGATGTTTAATTGTATTAATCCATATTATGTTTTGTATAACACATGAATACATCCAGTTTTGGGATGCACACCATGAACTTCATCTACAGGTTGTGCTCCACCCTCACCAGGCTGCATTCCAATGTCATGTGTAGTATTATCATTGCTTGCATGTTTAAAACAAATAGGCACATAATTACTTTATGGTGGAAATTAATATTGAACATATTGCACAAGTATTCAATTTTAAATAAACTTCATTGAGTTTATTTATGTGCGTGTTGGATGTAGTGGAAACTTGTGTTTGCCCGGTCAAGAGTCTTAGGCATTCAGTCAAGGTTACATAACCTTGTTGGAAGGCAATCTTCAGGTCCTCTTCTGCGAGCACTCTATTGAATTCAAAGCCCTAAAGTTTTGCATAAGATCATGAATTTTACTTCTATGGTGTGATAAAACCAAAATTGTTTGCAGTTTATTATTTGGATGCAATATTTCATTTATTGATACTTACAATTCATGCGGCTAATTTCATATAACCACTAGAGCCAAGTTTATGTTGCCCATTTTTTTCTAGTCTTTCCTTTGTTGCCTTTGATGTGTCACGTAGCCTATGAAAAGTTTGAAATATGTTATGTAAAAAAAAAAGAGTAATCAGTATATAATTACATTGTTGATAGTATCACATACCTTCCATGGCCCGACGGTGTCTTTCCTTTTTTTATTTTCGAACTTCTCCTTTCCATCTGACACCAGGTCCTTCCACTCCCTCTCCAAAATCATGGGGGGATGCTCGTACCTTTTTTTATTCTCTAAATGTGACCTATATTGGTCCCTCACATACTTTAGATAGGTACCATCTTTCTTAAGAACCTTGGTTCGGTTGAATGTGGTATTACCGAACAACACAACTAAACGGTTAATGAGCTCATCTTTTAAATCTTGATTTTGGGCATTCTATCATGTACGTATGGTGGGCCCAAAGATCTAAAATGTAATATCATTTAGATTTTTATAAAATACATCATTTCTTGCAAAATTATCATGGGATCATTAATCTAAAATGAGTGATCAATAAGTAAATTTCAATTGGATTATATATAATAATAATTAAAACAATTTAAAGTACCTGGGACCTTCTCTATCTTTATGGGAATGAAATCCTCAGTCACCACAAATATGACCAGAAATTTTCTTGTACTAGTAATACGAGAAGATCCAAGAAATACTGCTAAAACATCACCAGTACTAGTGGCCTCTACATCCCCAGGTACATGTCCTGACCCATGATCTGACATGTGTTTTCTGCCAGAGGGTGCACTACCCAATGTCTGCATACTATGTGTTACTGACATTTCAGTTGACAATATAGGCATGGATGATGGGATCAAATGATGTGATGTATGCGCAGGAAGATCAGGATCAACACTTGTACCAACCCCTACTCCTTGGGCAACACTTGCAGTACCCTGATCATGGCCAGCAACACCATGAGAAAGCAAAAAAATCCTGTAAAAATAACACATATTTTAGTTAGTACAAAATATAAAACCATGAATGAAGTTATGTTTTAATTAAAGATATCATGACAACTTACTTGCAAGTTTTTTGCTCTCTCAGTCAATATTTTAACCCTTTCTCTTATCTCATTTGTTTGAGGCACTATGAATAACAATTGAAAGGTTACTTCATTGCATTTTTTTTGGTCTTCCTTATCATATCTAGAGGGTTTGCAGAATATACGATGCCATCATCGCATAATAATGACTACACCTCCCTATGGATTCTCTCCTCTACTATTGGTGCCTTTCCTCAATCAGTCAATTGCGACAAGAATATTAAAAACATTATCAAAATTAACCCAATAAACTTATGAAAAAAACATAATAATAAAATATTTTTCTCGTATCTAATTTGTACAATTAAAATGAGGTAAACCTGTCGGGTAGAAGTGCCTGAAGATGCATCATAATCTGTGCTCTGGGCTAGAGCCTTCCTTGTACAATCAATTTCCTTGTGTGACGAAAATTAAATATAAAAAAACATTATCGAAATTAAACCAATAGACTTACGAAAAAAAACATATTAATAAAATGGTATATTGGAGTCATTAATTGTAGGTTGGGTAAAATGGTATATAGTACATACCACCCCCATAGTAACTGTGTTTGTATCTATGTTATTCAAATTGTAAATGATTAGCAACTCTTCCCTTGCAGTTATTGATTTTATCGCACATACGAATACACAGTTTCCCTCGTGTGCCTCAAATATGGAATTGGGTTGCTTATTTTTTGACCCAGGTCATGTAATGTTTATAAACCTTGCAATATTCCCTAATTCTTTTGGCCTTCCATCAATGTACATAGCCAATCCTTTATTTTGATCTTTATCTTTTAGTTGTATATAATGTGTTGGCAGTGCATACCTACGCATACTTTGTGTATATCGAACCAACTGCATCCAATCTTTGTAACTATAACAAGGTCCGACAAATTCCATCAATTCAGTAAATTTTTCGTAATTGACCTTTATTTCATCCATGAAAAATAGGCCCAAACCATGTAATGACGATGGTGTTATGCAATATATCCTCTCATTGACACAAAAATCAGTGTTGGAAGTTCCTTGGGTACCCATTGTTTTCGTAGATGTTTTTACCTCAAGGGAACCTCAATGTCACCTATGCTCTCATCATCATAAGAACATGACCCCCCTTCAGCAAGAAAAAAATTCATGCGTTTACAAAATTTTCTTCTAATATTTTGATCTCTAGTTGATCTCCCTCTT
Source organism: Sequoiadendron giganteum (assembly GCA_007115665.2). Classification (NCBI taxonomy): domain Eukaryota; kingdom Viridiplantae; phylum Streptophyta; class Pinopsida; order Cupressales; family Cupressaceae; genus Sequoiadendron; species Sequoiadendron giganteum. The sequence continues at coordinate 18,608 of VCHN02001336.1, forward strand.
TTAGACCTACTACATGTCTCGCTTTCCTCTTCTCTTTCTGAATTTACCTCACTCGAGGAAGACAGATCTGAAAAATACCTATTTGGTGGTACCTGCACTCATAAGGATGTTGGATGAAGTTATTTCATGGTGATGTGATCCGAAGGTGACATTATGATTAATCTATCATTTCATCGCTAGAATTTGACAAGTTATAAGGTAATCAAGTCTTGATAGATTGCAATTTATTGTTACTACCGTCCAAATGTGTCCATCACAAATCAAATCAATGTACGAAGGAGATTTTCCCTTGCAATTAATGAATTTTTAATGTCATTATTTTACAACCTAACACAAACATGGAGATTGGGAGATGCAGTTCACAGTAGCTGAGGCTATGGAAGCCTAAAAAACCTAGACTCAGTGATGAATTTTCCTACATGAACAATGTATGTAAATGTTCCGAGGATTTTTACATGACAATTGAGGGGAAAAGGTAATTAATTATATTCATTATTAGTATCATAGTCTTAATCCAAGTTATTTGATTTAGTAGACTTCTACTTAACGTTTTAACTCCCAAAATTTGTAACGAGTGTTAAATGTGACTATGGTCCACTAGTTACACAAGCAAGGCCTTCAATGTATTCTCTAATTATAATCAAAGGACTTTTTCTCTTCATTCAAGTAAATAAACTTGAAGGGAAACACCACCAAGTTGTTTATTGGACACCTACATGACTAAAAATAGCAGCAAATTTATATTTAATCCAAATTTCCTGTGAAATTTTATGTAGTGTACAGAAGAATGGTTTCACCATACATTATATTTTGGTTTAAATTGTCTTGAAAAAGATGAATTATAACACTAATAGACATAATTCAAGTACATGTGTGAGGTGGTTCAGTTGTCCATTGATAAACTCCATATGTCTAAGTGGTTAACGGGGAGGGAGTGTGTACTAGGCTTGGTTAACTCATCATAAGTTTATGCTTTGGAAATAAAAAATATTTAAGTCATCTTAAATCTTCCTATGTCTAATTTATATGAGACTTTTGGTATGTTTTAAGGTATGATGAGTGGTTGCATCAATGTTCTAGTTCTCTATGACAAGGTTTCAACATCTTCAAATAGTGAAAGTTAGTGCTCATAGTCATTTGAAACAACAAAATTTTGATTATGTATGATGGTAGGATTTGAGTTGCTAAGACCCTATCTTTGAGTTAATCCACTTTTGTTTCCCAAGAAACCATATTATTCTTTTTTGAATGGGGGTCAATAATATGTTCTACAATCAATGGAAGATGGCTCCATGCAATACACACATAGCTCATTGGGGAGTCTCTGGTGTAGGAGCACCTACACCTTATATTCACAACTAGAGCATTAGATTTTGATCATAGAAGTGTATTTGGAGGTTTTCAAAGTTTTTTGATGTTTTAATAAGGTCTAAAAGACCATTTATTATTTCATTGATCCATATTGTAAACAAGATCAAATATGTGAAAAAAATGTCAATGATGGTTAAATATTGTCAAAGTAGGTAGAATAGATTTTCTTGCAAGGAGTCATGTATTCAAGGTGAATAAGGTCTAACAAGACCATTTTAAATGTGTTTAGGGTGCTTGGAATTCATCTAGTTGATAATGTAAAAAGTTGCAATTGTTGACATTAAAAGTTGTCAAAATTGCAATTTTGCAAAATAATGGGTTGTTAAGTTTGTAAGTCAGTTATGGACATTGGTTGAAGGTATTTGGGGTCTCAGATCATTTAAAAATACTTCCAAGTCCTGAGAAAAGGTTGTTGGAGGAGTTGATACCGAAATTTCATATCAAATACCACGTTCTTGAAGCAATTTTCTGTGTTTTTACTATTTTTTTGAAGTTCTTTTGTGTTGTACGGATCCGTACAAGCTTGAAATGATCTAATATCATTGGTGTAGATAAATATATGTGTTCCCTTTCATTTGAATTTTTTTTTGAAGTGCTAAATCACTATTTTGTGGGAGAAAACAATCAAATACAGGGACTGCCCTATTTTGCCTGTGTAAGGGTTTGAGGGCTAAAAACAAATGGCATCCACCAATCCACCCACTTTCTTGGAACTTTAACTTGATGGATTGGTGTGAAATATGGTAGGATAGAGGTCATTTCATTTATGGGTCTGTTAAAGAAAGAAATTTGGCATTGAAGTGATGCCCTAGGGCTGACAGGGGAAACTTTCTTGTGAATTTGTGGTTGTTAAGTCAGGGTTTGTCAATTTGATGGATGGAACAATGTGAATAAAGGTTGTTTATCCTATTTCAATATTATTTTAATGTTTTGAAGACAATATTTGAGTTAGGGAGGTTGGGTATATGGTGTTTCTATGAAACCCTAGTGTATTGAGGAAAAATGGAGGGTTTTGTAGAATAGTGACAAAAGGGCCATGGCTTAGCCCAACAATGGTGAAAAATCAATTAAGCTCAACCCCATGGACATTCATCTATAATATTTTAAATTCATACCAAAATTCTTTTAGATTTAGCTATAAAGTTTTAGATTTATGTGACAAAATGGTTTTATCTATATCTATATAAGTAATATTCACTTGAGAAACTACAATTTCTCATCATAATAGTTGAAATATTAGAAGAACAACATGGGATTTCAATCCCATTTGGAAGTAGGTATGTATGTAGTCCTTGGACAAAGGATGCCCCTATGACCCAAGTTCGTAGGGGAAGGGTTTGGGAAAATCTCCAAGGTTTGAAGTGTTCCTAAATTTTATCAATCCTTCTTCAGTATGTTTCAACTAGAGGTTGAATTATACATTAGATGGTTGTGAACTCACCTTTCTAATTAATATGTTCCCACTATGCAGATTTGAGTCAATGAAAGGTAACCTATCATCATCAAGCTTTCCTACTTTGAGATTTGTGGTATTTACCTTTTCAAAGTCTATTCCAATATTGAATGAACTTATAGTGGCATTGTCATTGTGGTTTTCCTTGATTTGAATGTGTAAAAATGCCTCCAAACCTGTCTAAACTAGAATAACCAAATTTTGTGTGTTAAACAATATGACATTATGTCTTGAATCAATGACAATTAAAATAGGGTATACGTTAGCCTCAAGAGCTATTAAGGTCTATTATTCTAAGAAATAGGGTCATGATAAAATTGACCATGACTTGGCTATCACAAAGTAAAAAAAACTTGCTAACTTTGTATTCAACTCTAGTGAGGTATTTATTCATTATGATTTGATGGGTGAGAAACTCTTAATAGGTACTAAAGATCTACCTACATATAAACTTGAACTTATGTTGAGATTAAGATGAAGTTCCTTATGACCTCCTTTCCTAACAATAGGTAATTAATAACAAGTATATTGAATATGGTGGATATATGTATGGTGGATAAATGTATGCTAAGCTTTAGATTAGTAATACACAAAATGTGATATACTCAAAAGTAGAATATTTTGCAATATTACATTTATGGATTTAACTTATGCCTACTAACTAATGTATTTTTCAAATAATAATTGAATGGAGTAAATGGCCTTTGAGACCACTTTATGAGCTTGTATTTTTGTATGTGGCCAAATAGAGGCGAACTCATGTGGGTTCAATGTTTTACTTGTGATATGAATTTTTATCCCAATACCTATATGACCATTATATAGTTTAGTGGATCCATTAGGGGTATTTTAATCAAATTACCTAGCCTAGGGTGTAAACCCTTCAAATAGTATGCATTAGATCAACATTTTGATACTTTCTAAGTGTCACAATGTTGAACCAAGATTGATATAGGACTTGACTTCTTAGCATCACAAGTAGGGTTGAGAAAGGAACTCTACAAGGGAATTTCAATAGTGATCAATGGTAGAGGCATTTGTATCTCTAAGTGGGAAGCTAATTAGCTACGTTTTGATCCATCTACAAAGTTGAAGACTACACAAAAAATTTGGGCATGCATGCTAGTCAGGGTATGGCTGAATACAACTATTTTTTTTTTGTCTTATCTTATACCATTTTATGAGAATGGGGGTGCCAATGTATGAGAAGATATTTGGAAAGGCATGAAAATTTTAGGTTAAAGAGAATGGGTGTGCCAATATAAAAGATATAAATCACTTATAGTACTCATTGTCCCTTGGTCATTGATTTTCCCTGAGTTCCCTCAACCTCATCGCTCTAGCTTTCCTCCTACTTTTTTGCACTAATCTATGTGTGCTATTGCATGCGCATATTGATATGCAGGGTTTTCGCTCCTCCAAACTCTTCCTGATCATTTTTATTGACCTTTCGCTTCTCCAATTTGATGAGCTACAACCTGAAAATAAGGTTTTGATGAATTTTTTAGAGTATGTTAATTAAAATGAAAATTATGGCACCATTTAGGTTTTAATATTGTACATAGTTAAGTATATATTAGCTATATTTTACATAATAAATAATATAATTATTCTACTTATTATAATTATATATTATATTCTTTAACAAAATTATTAAATACATATAAAATTATTATAACTAATAATTAATAATAAGTATATTTTAATATAATACAAAATATAATTAATATATTTATATAATATATATTTAATATAATAGTAATAT
>VCHN02004597.1:0-11558 GCA_007115665.2 Sequoiadendron giganteum
CATCAAATCGATACATCATCATTTGATCCAATCCAATCCAATCATCAAATGGATATATCATTTGATTCAATCCAATCCAATCATCAAATCGATACATCATCATTTGATCCAATCAAATCAATCCTCAATCGATACACCATCATTTGATCCATCATCTAATCTAAGTCAATCAATCCAAATCATCACCTAGATCATCCTCTAGAGATTACATCTTGAAATAACCTAGTTGTTTTGCACGTTCATGCCCATTCAAACCCGTTCACAAACTAAAAAGCAAATGGCAGACCAACAAAATCAAGGCTCCCAACCCAATGTCCCTCAAGATCCTAATAACATTCCACACGATTCTCATAATGGCATCTCATCTCAATCAAACACCGACATCCAGAACATCACACCACCTAGTGATGAAAACATGGTCAATCAACCCGAAGTCACCGTTGACGAATATCTCAGTAATCCTGCCAATGTCCAAATGACGGATCGTCTCCTAAATGAATGTGGGGATAAGATCCTTTCCACCTTACTCATGAAGGGATTCAAACCACCATCTGGTTTCAATACATCACAATATTCCCTTCCCCCATTTGTTGACCCACAAACCTCACAAAATGTTCCTGAAAATTCCTACATTCCTGAAGGTGGCCCCATTGAAAATTGGTACCACCCTAAACTTGGAAATGTTGTCATTCATCAAGTCCAAGAATGTCCTCATCTTCCAACCACAACATCTACTATTCCACCATGCGATCCTAATGACCCTCATACTTATGGCATGTTGCAATACATCCCATCTGCTCCACCACTTCCTCCCCCATATTCTAATATTGGGGGCACACCTCCACTTAACAATGTGCTACCTCCTCAATTCCAACAACCTCCAAATAATCCACACCAATCCACCACACTACCAGCACCACCACAACATGTTGCTACTATTATAGCTTGTTGCTACTGTTATAGCTTCATCTCAACACTTGCATCCACAACACCCTTCCGTTCTCACACAACCATCACATCAAGTGGTGCAACATACATCTCAACAACAACAACAATACATCCCATCTCACCCGCCTCAACAACAAAAAATCTTATCTCATCCACCTCATCAACAACAAAAAAAACCTCCACAACAACATGTGCACATCCCTATGCAAATACACCATAACCCACTTACCAAATACCTCTATCATCCCACTAGCACATACACTATTCCATCCCATACAAACCCTCATCAGAATGTGTAAAACCAAATGCATACCCAACTGCCACCTTACGCCAATCTTTCACAACCTCAACACAATCCCCACCAACAAACATCAAGTCCATACCCATATGCCACACAACAAACCACCATTGCACCACAATACCAATCCTACCCACCCCACTTGCAACAACAACAAACTCACCAACAAGCGGCACCTTACGCTTCTTATTACCAACAATCGTCATCACATCCACAAAGAGGCCCTACCTCTACGCATTACCAAAATTCTATGCAGCAACAAAACCCCTCTCTCGTTTCCTACTATCAACAACAAGTGGCTCCCACTCAATACAATCAATCATCCAATTATCAAACCACCTATAATCAACCAATGCACTCATATCCGACCCAACCCATCTATGATCCAACAATGGTAGGGCCATCCTCATCATACCCACAACATTATCCATACACTCAATCCACTTTGACTTCCATGACACCCATCAATAAAGACTTGGAAGAAGTAAAAGCTGCATTAAAGGACTTACAAGTTGGAACGGGAAAACAATCCTTCAAGTTTGAGGACATATGCCCTTATCCGTTTGATCCCTCCATTTCCTTGATTCCTTTTCCTAAACATTTTGAGATACCCAAGTTTGACAAATACAAAGGAACCAAGGATCCTAAAGCTCACCTTCAAGAGTTTTATGCTCATTGCCAAGAGGTCATGCACAATGATAATTACCTTATCCGACTTTTCCCTAAAAGTCTACAAGGGTCGCCCTCAACTGGTTTATGGGTCTTGAAAAGGGATCTATCAAAACCTTCGCGCAATTTTCCGAACAATTTGTCTCTCATTTCTCTTTTAACCTAGAGAAATATATCAACACACTTGATCTCCTCAAAGAAAAACAACGTGACGGAGAGACCTTTGCAAGCTACTTGCAAAGATGGCATGCCTTGGCTAGTAGGATGAAATCCCCACCAACAGAAAAGGACATGGTCACGCTGTTTATCAAAAACTCCCACCCGGATATGGCGCACAATTTCCAACTCCACTGTATCACTACCTTTGCGGGACTTGTGGAGAAAGGCCCCATCTTAGAACGAGCCCTTGTCACAAGAGGACAAGTCAAACATTTCAATTCTGATAGAGAAAAATCCTTTGGGGATAAACCTCGCTATTGGAATAGAAATAAGAATTTTGTCAATGACGGTGTCATAGACACCAAACATGTTCAAGTGGCCACCACTACACAAATATACCCTCCCCCACAACAACCATCAGTTCAAACCGCCATATCCGTCCCTCAAGGGGCACCATGACAACAACCCAATCAAAACAACCAAGGGGGCAACAAATGACAGTTCACTCAGTTGGGAGAACCCCTTAGCATGGTGTTTAATAAGCTTCTTCAAGCTAACTACCCCATCACATATCCTATTACGAAACCTCTCGATACGTCTAAACCCAAGCCTGCTTGGTTTAAAGACAATGAATACTGTGAATTTCACAAAATTAAGGGACATACCCTGGACAAATGTCAAGGCTTAAAAACCTACATCCAAGGTCTCATCGATCGAGGTGAAATCCATGTGGATGCTAACGCGGCATCCTCGTTTAATGCTCAACTACAAATATACCAAAACGCCTTTCCTAATCATAACCAGGGCCCTAGTACATCCAACTCAAATCCTGGACCTAGCAATAATAACCAGTCAGGAAACAGTACCAATAACATTAGCTACAAAAATGTACCATACAATTATCAAGGTGTGGTATCATCCGTAGAACAAGTGGAACCACGTGTATCCATGATACACGTCAAAGGAAAGGATTCACAATGTGTTGTTGCTACTCAACGGACTTGCATCACAGTCCCTGCCACATCTCCATCCACCCAACGACCATCCACCAATTCCCAATATAACATCCTAGACCATCTAGGTAAAACTACAGCCCAAATATCCATTTTGGATCTGCTTAAGTCATCTCCCATACATCAAGATATCTTAACTAAGGCTTTGCAAAGCACACAAGTGCTTGATAATATTGACCCTACCCAATTTCAAGCATTGGTAGGCAATCTTTCATCGACCTATCAGCTAGCCTTTAGCCAAAAGGACATGCCACATCTTGATTCAAGCCACAACCGCCCCCTCCATCTTGAGGTCGGTGTCAATTGTCAAAAAGTAAAAAGGGTACTGGTAGATAATGGTTCGGCCCTAAATCTTTGTACGTTAAAATTCATACAACAGGTTGGATACACCCAAGCTGATCTGAAAAGTCAATTCAACACCATCAAGGCGTACGATAATGTAGAGCGGGATTCTAAGGGTATCATTTTCCTACCTATTCAAGTGGGCCTCATTGTGCAATACACTATGTGTCATGTTCTGGACCTTGAACTCCCCTACAACATCCTTCTTGGCCGTCCATGGATTCACTCTATGCAAGCCTTACCATCAACCTATCACCAATGCCTAAAGTTCCCATTTCAAGGAATAGAAGTCACCATACCAGCTGACCCCCAGCCTTTTGAGTATTGTCATGCCTTGGAAGCTTTTTTCCACATTCGCATTACTGTCTAGGAGTTGAAATGGGGGCAACCCCAACATTTGATCCTGACCCATCCACCAATACACTAAACACTTCATCCCCACCATCATCCACACCTACTTCTACTGTCACCAAGGTCCAAATCATAGACAAGGGATGTGGCACATACGAAATGCATACCACACTCAATGTGGCAACCATGCCACCTTCGCCCCGCACATATGGACAACCAATCCTACCAGAGCCCAAAGTGGAAAAGACACTTACCCTCACTTCCAAGAACGTGGGGTCAACAACATTCAATGATTTGGGATCCCTCCAGGATCAAATGGATGAAGATATCACTCAATGGGTTTACTGAGAGGAACCTGAACCACCACGTCCCCTCATGGAATAATTTCAAGAGGCTTATCCACGTGCATCCAAGTTTGTTGAAAAATGTCATTACCAAGGCGGAGGCCTTGGTACAGAAGAACAAGGAAAATGGCTACCCATTGAAGCACTTACCATCCGACCAAGAAATTTGGGATTGGGTTATGATACTAAATAGAAGGGTCCTACAACATCCACTAACACTTCTAACAATTCTAGTGTTGACGATGGTTCCCTCATAGACATACCGGAGGAAGAGTCCATCATACACGCATATGATGATCTAGATCACATTGACCTCCCTGCCATGTTCGAATGCTTATCTGTTTGTACCATAACTTTATCGCTTAAACATCTTGAGCTTATCGACTATGACCTACAAGGTAGTGCACCTATTAGTACATTTCCCTCAGAGGATACATACGTACATCTAATGAGATTGGGGGGAGATGAACGCCCTAATCGCAAAAATAAGAGGAAACAAAAGCAAAATAGGTCAACTAGAAAAAACCTCATCGAGGCACTTTTTGACTTGGAAAAAGTAAAAATAAAGGATGTATCTGACAGTGAAAACCTTAATACGGCATTGGAAGATGGGGATGTTCATCTTCCCCTTGTAGGAACACGACTATCTGAGCAATCTTCAATTCTCATTGAAGAAACGCAAGAGGTGAACTTGGGAACAGAAGAAACTCCAAGAATAACCTATGTGGCCAAATCTTTATCTAAAGCAGAATACAGCACCATTGTCCACATTCTTCAGGAAGGGGTCATCAACTTTGCGTGGGCTTACTTTGATATGCCTGGCCTGGATCCAAATCTTGTTGTCCACCATTTGGATGTCCGTCTAGAGGCTAAACCTGTCAAACAGAAGCTCCAAAAGATGCACCCACAAGTGGCATTATTAGTTAAGAAAGAACTGGAAAAGTTACTGGATGTTGGTTTTATAAGACCCATTGATTACTCTGATTGGATCTCCAATATAGTACTTGTTGCCAAACCCAATGGAGACATCAAAACATGTACGGACTTCCAAGATCTTAACAAAGCCTGCCCAAAGGATGACTTTCCCTTGCCTAACATTGACATGTTAGTCGACATCACTGCGGGACACGAGATGCTATCCCTCATGGATGGCTTCTCTAGTTACAATTAGATCTGGATTGCCCCCGATGATCAACATAAAACCACTTTTACAACACCTTGGGGTACTTTCTGTTACAATGTCATGCCCTTTGGTCTCAAAAATGCAGGGGCAACATATCAACAGGCAATGATGGTTATATTCCATGACCTTATCCATATCATCATGGAAGATTATGTTGATGACCTACTCACAAAATCTAGAACCAGAGAAGAGCACCTTGCCATTCTGAAATGGATCTTTGAGCGCTTAGAGCAGTACAAGCTTTGACTGAATCCAAAAAAGTGTGTGTTTGGTGTCACATCAGGGAAACTCTTGGGCTTCATAGTGTCCCGAAGAGGCATTGAGGTTGACCCGGCTAAGGTGAAGGCCATCATGGATATGCCTCCACCAAGAAATCTAAAACAATTAAGGAGCCTCCAAGGGAAACTACAATCCATCCATCGGTTTATAGCCCAACTCGCGGATAAATGTCAGTCATTCACCTACCTTCTCAAGAAAGATACCAGCTTCAAGTGGAATCAACAGTGCTAGTTGGGTTTTGACATGATCAAAGGATACTTGGCCCAGCCACCAATTTTGATGCCACCTATCCTTGGAAAAACACTCCTGTTGTACATATCTGCCATGACAGTTGCATTGGGGGCATTATTAGCACAACATGATGAATCTTCAAAGGAACGAGTGATCTATTACATTAGCCGCACATTGGTCGGTTATGAGCTCAATTATTCACCGATGGAGAAGGCCTGTCTAGCCGTGGTCTTCAGCACACAAAAGCTACGCCACTATATGCTTAGCCGTCCTATAAAATTAATATCCAAAATCGACCCCCTCAAATACCTGTTGTCCAAGACAGCCCTGACTGGTCGAATGGCTAAATGGATCATGCTCCTCAGTGAGTTTGATATAGAATATGTGGATAGAAAGGCTATAAAAGGACAAATAATAGTGGATCAGTTAGCAGATGCCCTGTTAGTGGATGCCTATCCCATAGAAACTGAATTTCCAGATGAAGGAGTATTTTCTGTTTTAGAAGCCACCACTTGAACACTGTACTTTGATGGATCACACACTCATAATGGATCGGGGGTAGGAATCTTGCTTATCACCTCCCAAGGCGACTACATACCAAAATCATTCGGACTGGATTTTCCCTGCACCAACAACATCTTTGAATATGAAGCCCTTCTCACAGGCCTCAGAATTGCAGTCCAATGGCACATCACTCATCTACATGTTTTTGGTGACTCCCAGTTAGTCATAAAATAGGTCAACGATGAGTTTCTAACAAAAGATGAAAAGTTGTTGCCTTATAAACGAATGGTGGATGAGTTCAAGAAATATTTCACTACCATCCAATTTGAGTAGATCCTGAGACTCTAGAATAAGGTGGCAGATGCTATGGCTACCATTGGTTCTCTCCTTGACATGCCAAAGGATTGCACAAACTATCAGTTCCTGGTCGAGCAACTCCTAATCCCAGCGTATGATATCCCTAAGAGTTACATGGTGTGTGCTATTGTAGGTCCTGAATCCCCTTGGTACCATGACATTTACACCTACATTCATGACAACACCCTCCCGCCTGATCTCACGAGAAACCAACGTAAATCGCACAACCCGCTACACCATTATCGGTGATACACTTTATTGATGTGGGTATGATGGAACTCTCCTATGTTGTTTAGATGAAACTGAACCCTGCATGACATTAATAGAGGTACATAGCGGTATTTGTGGGGCCCATTCTAATGGTATGACCCTAGCCAAATAGATTCTCAGGGTAGGATATTATTGGCCCACAATGGAACAAGATGCTTGTGAGTATGTCAAAAAGTGTCTTCCGTGTCAACAACATGCAGATCTGATTCCGCTCTAGCACAAGAGTTCCAACCCATCATGACACCTTGGTCATTTTCACAATGGGGTTTCGACTTGATTGGCAAGATCTACCCTCCATCCTCTGATGGACACACCTTTATCATCACAACCACTGAATACTTCACCAAGTGGGTGGAAGCCATTCCACTCACTCAAATCACTGGTGTTCATCTCTAAGTTCATCCTCTACCATATCCTCTGCAGGTATGGTATCCCCTCCGCCATCATCATTGACAACGGAAAGCCATTCAAAAATAAGTATATGAAATCCCTTTGTGACACATATCATATCCAACATCGTTGGTCCACTCCCTATTACCCCCAAGGTAATGGGAAGGCAGAAGCAACAAATAAAACATTGATCAAAATCATTAAGAAGATGGTCAATAACACTGGCCACGATTGGCACCTCCATATCCATCCTACTCTTTGGGCCTACCGTACATCCATTCGCACCCCTAATGGAGCCACTCCATATTCTCTTGTCTATGGCACTGAAGCCATCTTTCCAATTGAAGTTGAAATCCCTTCGCTCCACATCTCCCTCAAGAATCTCATCACCGATGAAGACACTCGAGTGGCACGCTTGGCACAACTGGAATTGCTAGATGAAAAATGGGTCAAGGCTTATAACCACCTACAAGCCTATCAACACTGAATCAAAAGGAGCTACAATAATAAAGTCAACCCTCGCCAATTCAATGTTGGTGATTTAGTCCTAAAAGAAAATTATCGGAATCAACAAGATCAAGAGAAAAAGGGAAAATTTGAAGCAAACTGGTTGGGACCTTATGTCATCACCACAAAGTATGGTTCTAGCACCTATAGGCTCTCCACCCCTGAAGGTGAGCCCTTGGAGGAACCCATCAACATCATGCACCTGAGGAAGTTCTACACTTAGATCAACTGGGGTATCCTCCTTGGTAAAAGTCAAAAATACAAAAAATTTAAAAAATAAAAAAAATCCAAAAATATTAAAGAGAAATAATTTGTCCTATAGTGAAAACCACCCCTGCATGGCACCTTGGATACCCACGATTGGTGAAAACTTGGCCATAGGTGCCTCTTGTATAGGGCTTAACCATTAGCTACCTCGCGTCCTAGTTACTTTATGGCTTATCCGCCGAATCCTCAATCCCCATATCCTCCCATCTGCTTGCATCACCTCGTCGCTTGGTATAATCTGGTTGAGCATTGGACGATCGTCATCCGCTATCCAACACCTTGAGCTTATTATCCTAATATGAGCTTGTATCATCTCTTCTTGTCTGTCTCCATCTTGGTCTCATCGTGTCTCCCTCTGAACTACGTTGCCCTTGCGCTTGCACGTAGGCAAGGCTGATCATTTGATCCGCCCCCGGGGCTTCTCATTGTCTTCTTTTATGGTCAACTCGTTTGATCATTATCCACCATCCTCTGTCGTCATCATCCTCTTTTTGCATTTATCATCATCTCCTCCGAAACTACATTGCCCCTGCGCTTACACGTAGGCAAGGTGGATCTTTTGATCTGCCCCCGGGGCTTGTGTCTGTCTTGGTCCTCCATCGGTTTCCATCAGTCCACTTTCCGCTCTTTTATCACGGTCCTTTCTTGAACTACAAGGGCTTTGCGCTTTCATGTAGGCAAGGTTGATCTTTGATCAACCCTCGAGCCCCTAGGTCTTTAGGTTTTGTCTCATCCTCTCGTTGTCAGGTATGTCCCTATCGTCGCTGATTCTTCACAAACAAGGTCTTCTCGTATCAAAAAATTTGCTCAATGGCAATTATCTTGCGTCATCTAGGCCACTTTAGCTTAGTATCCATCATTGGTCTTAATAGGATGCATCCTTCCTAACAAACCACATCAACCCCATCCATCCCTGGGATCTTATGGCAAAGGACGCTTGTAATTGATTACGATCTTTCGATACTTTTGGATTTTGTTTATCATTGGAGCTCCCTATAATCACTAGTCAAGATCGCCATGATCCTTCATATTATGGTATGTTTTGCCTAGTTAACATAGGGACATCTCTTGACTGTTTCATTGTTTCTGTTTGCTGGGATGCTCCACATAGTACCCACCAGGATTCCTCTCGGATCCTATGTTATGTGGGGGCATCCCTTTGTTCTTGTGGTTATTCCAATACTTGGCCTGACCAAAGTCATCACAACTTTGGGGTATTGGGATAGCCTTCTTGTTTGTCGTGTTTGTTTTATGCATTAGACATTAATCTATCTTGGTCTACATACCCTGACACCGGATGTCTTATGCTATAGCAAAAATCAGTGCTCTAAAGGATGGAAAATTGCATTCATGTTGCATTTCATCTCATGCTGCATATTCCCTCTTCATCCTAGCTTGCCCCTACATCTATGACTCATGGTTTTGGTTGTGCAAACTCTCATTCACTCTTACTAACTTTTCTTCTCAGGATTCTTACGGTTTTTGATAGGTACTGTAACCCCCACATCCTACACATATCATCTACCCATTGATACTTTATCCATTAACATCCATTAACATTAAACATTTGTTCATTTATCCATTTGAATTCACATCAATCCATTAGGTTCATTTATCCACTAAACATTCATTCATTTATCCATTCGCATTCACGTCAATCCATTAGGTTGATTTATCCATTAACATCCACTCATTTATCCATTTGCATTCACATCAATTCATTAAGTTCCTTTATCCATTAACATTCATTTATCCATTTGCATTCACATCAATTCATTAAGTTCCTTTATCCATTAACATTCATTTATCCATTTGCATTCACATCAATCATTAAGTTCATTTATCCATTAACATTCATTTATCCATTTTCATCCATTGATTTATCCATTTGAGTTCACATCAATTCATTAAGTTCATTTATCCAATAACATCCATTCGTTTATCTATTTGCATTCACATCAATTCATTAGGTTCTTTTACATCCGTTCATTTATCCATTTATATCCATTCATTTTTATTAAGTTCACATATCCATATTGCATTACTCCATATAAGGCCCATATACTCACACCATTAATACAATTGCATTACCCTTTCATAAATCATTAACATAATCACACATGCATAAGTAAAACATCCACATCAACACAGAAAACATCATATACATATGCATAACATACATCCACTATCATAGAAACATCACATAAAACACCATATGCATACCATCCATCGCCAAAATGTGGCATAACATCAATGGGGACTATCACATATCATCATCAAAATAATACAATGTCCATATCCAAAATATAGTCACCACATAATCACCTACATATCATGCTCAAAATAAGGTACATCACCACCATCTGGTACCTGTCAAAAACACCTGTATCCTATCATTTGTCATCTACCTGTCCTGAGCTGCCCACATCTGACCTCTGAGGAGACTCAGGTACTGGTCCCCTGTATGTCGGGGTCCCCTGAGACTCGTGCCCTGGGGTCCCAAACCGAGAAGGAGTTGGCTGAAAGTCATTATATCCTCTAGTCCATGTCCCTAAATACTGGGACGGTTCCGACATCTGGGGTGTTTGCCTAACATACTGTGTTGTATGTTGTACTAGATCTGGCATTGCCTGCTCGTATGCACACCTCCAGTACACTGCCTCCTACATGTAATCATCTCTCTGCCCAGCTTGGTACCGAGCGGCATTCCGCTCATGCCTATACCTATCCCTCTCTCTGCTCATGGCCCATCGCTCCTGCTCCCATGCCTCTTGTGCCGCTGTCAATAAACATATCTACTCTGTGGATCTCTCCCTCTCTGCCCGCATCGTCTCTAGCACAGTCCCATCACTCGACCCTCAACGTGCCCGCATCTGTGCTATATCCCCCTCAGCGTTCTTTGCTCGACCCACTACTGCGTCTCTCTAGAACTGTAGAATCTGGACCTATCTCCATGAACTGTCCCTATCTCCTTGGAGTGCTTGCATCTGTCCCTATACACGGTCCCTCTCCTCCTGTAGAGCCCGCACCTATCCCTGTGCATTGTCTCTCTCCCCCTGTAGAGCCTACATCTATCCCTATGCACTCTCTCTCTCCTACTGTATCGTCTTCCGTCTAACCTCTGCGACCTCAGCCCTCGCCCTCATCTCCTCTGTAGATGCCTCTGCCATAGATGCCCTCTCCCACAATACCGTCCTCTCCTCCTGAAATCTTGCCACCTAAAGTCTCAATGCCTCCATCTCCCCCCCTCTTGTTGACTCTGACTGCCCTCGCATCTGCACAACTATCATCGCTACCTCTAGCCTATCTCAGTCCCATGTCACCTGAGCCAGCTCCCCCTGTGCTCTCTCCCTCTCTACTCGCATCTCATCTCTCTCTCTCTCCATAACTAGTATGTCTGTCGTCAGTTGGCTCACCACACAATCAAACACTATCTCCTCTCTCTC
>VCHN02002566.1:0-16739 GCA_007115665.2 Sequoiadendron giganteum
CTTCAAGTAATGATCAAAAGTATACACTGCTATACCATCGGGAAGGTGAGCAAAATATGCGATAGAGTAGTATACACCCCAACCCCACAGCAAGAAGCCTTGAGAAAGGCAGTAGTGTGGTAAATAGAAGAAGGGAAGGGAAAAACACCACCATATCACAGTGGGTATAATAAGAGATGGTGGTAATACGGTAATCATGGCATCATTACAATTTATAGAAATAAATGTAGAAAATCACATCAATTGCCAAAATTAAATGCTATTAAATTATTAAGAGTTGCCAAAACTAATATGACTGAATACTGCACCATCCAAAGATAAGTGAGTTTTCCCAATATTGCACTCAATTGCAGTGCACTGCCCCAGAAGGAGCTAAGGATATGAGAAGAAGAAGTCTTGCAAGCATGAAATACTTGGGTAAGTGCATGAAAACTCTCTGAAAGAGCTCTGTTAATATAAAAAGGCTTTCAAGGTTTTGTCATCTGAAGCCATAGTAGAGGAAATTGAAACATGCCTCCTAAAAGAAAACTATCAGAAGTAAAAGAAAGTCAGCCTAAAATTAAATATGAAGAACCTAAAGTAAAGAAGAAAGCACTCCATCCTAAAATAAAACAATCAGAAGTAAAAGAAAGTCAGCCTAAAATTAAAGATGAAGAACCTAAAGTAAAGAAGAGACCACTCCATCAGTCCATATTAGATATACTTCCAGGGTCTACTAAAGAGGGTAATAAGAAGTTTCTCGTGGACACTGCACAAAGTTGTAGGGATGCCCTCATTTCCAAATCTGGATGGGACCTATTTTGGTATTTTTACAGTAAGAGAAATGAGAAGATTCCAGTGTCAGACACTTGGATGTTGGATATATAAAGGTTGATTGTCCCAAATGTGTTTGTTGATGTATAATTTATCAGACTACTAGCCAAACACTATCACTCAGCTACCAAAACAGTAAGGTTTCCAAACGACACAGTATTGGTAGAGTAACCAAAAAAGCCATCATTGAGTGTTTTGGGTTAAACAAGCAAGCTCTAACCAAGATAAACCTATAGAAAAGTGAGGAGGATTATGCTAGGTTAAAAGAGACTTATAGAAGTGATGAAATACCCCTATATATGAAAAGAGGCATTGGTAACAAAACATTCCCCATCTCTACTACCACTACTGAACCATTTAATGTGACGGTTTTTCAGTATTACTTTGTGAATACATATTTATCTCTTTGCCAAGTGTTGGGGATAGATGCTCAAGATAAAATGCCAATAGGCGTAATGATGATGGAAATGAGAATTCAAAACCATGAAACTAATATTGAATATGAATTTTCTTCATACCTTGAGAAGGTGTTAGATGATGAATTCTCCCAAGTTATAGAGGATAGAGCACCGATTACATTCAGAAACTAGTCCCTACTGTGTCATCTGATATTGTACCAGAATAGGAACCATTGGAATAAAAGAATGGACTTGGCTACAGTAGATGAGCAAGGGAATCCCACACCTATCCAAAAATGGTGCTATATTTGGGACAATCAGTGCAATAATTCAAGCTTTGTTGTATTCTACGAAGAGTTTGTACACATAATCCTTCGAGTTCTTGGGTATGCAATGCCAAGATTGTCAACCAAAATGTTGCAACTAGTGAGACCTTTGGCTTTAAGACCAGAGCAGGGTCATACACACAATTTTGGAGATTGGTTCTTCCTCCCGAAAGTTACAATAATAAGAGTTTATGGATGCCCTGTTGCTCCACACATACTGCCAAAATTTGTACCCCTCAAATTGGCATTTCTTGAATTTATGTGGCAAATTTGATGTGGATGGAGAAATATGTAATGCACAAGTAGAAGAAAGGCACTTTCCTGCCAAACCAAACCAAGTGTGAAGATTGGACTGTAGACTCAGACACACTAGAGGAGTTACAGTATTATTTAAAGACAAGATATGCATTGAAATATGGAAAAGAAAGAGCCTTTGACCCTGAAAATCATATGAACAACAAAAGGCACAATCTTCTTACCAAAATGATAGTGCCACACCAAGTGGATTTTGAAGAAGATGTCATAAGGAACTACATTACTTATAATGATGTATTTAGTAGAAGGAAAAAATGGGAATATATGAAGAAACTTGAAGAAAGGATGAAGTAGAGGTCCAAGGATTTCCTAGGATACTTTGTTGAGGAAAAGGACCCCATCAAGAGGATAGAATTGATAATTGGTAGATTTGAAGACTTGTACATAAAGAAGGAAGCATATCTCAAAGAACATGATGGTGGTGCAACTGCAGAGCATATCCTAAGTGAAACCTCTAAGCCTCCCATGGAGAAGTTACCTCCCAAAAGATAGAAGACAAGAAGCATTGAACAGTTAGTACCTTATGATGATATTGAAGAGGTGGGTGATACTAATGAAGTGGCTACAGTACTGCAGTCATCGATAGGTGATCAGCCCATCCTTGATACCAGTGCCCATAAACATGAGGAAAGGATGGGTGATGTAGAAAAAAGAAGTATAGAGGTATATGAAGATGAAAGGGAAATTGCAGCCAAGAGATTCATAGAAGATGATGAATTCATTAAGACTCCTGAGTTTAAGGATTTCTGGATGAAGATGAAGATAAAATAATTTCAACAGAGGAAGGAATCAACTGAAGCGGGAATTGAAGAATCAGAGAAAAATCAAATGGTAGCACAAACTTTCCAGGTAGTAAGAGTTGACAACATTGACATTAGCCCCCAGAAGGCTAGAGAAATGGTCTTGAAGAGCAATATGCTCATTTTCCCTGGCTTGGAATTAAAGAAAAAATTTCTGCTTGATCAAGTGCAAACTCAGGAAGATCCAATGCTAGTTGCAAAATTCGACTCCGATGAAGGTGTGAGTGGAACTAGGTATAACCCAAAGATTGAAACCCTCACCATATGGATCAAACAAAAAAATATAAAGAAGCCAAAATTATTGGATGTAATTCAAGGGATGAAAGGGGCAGCGATGGTAAGGACAATACAAGATACCACCCCTTTGGAGGCGGACACAATTACCATGCATTCGGCCATGTTCACTCGAGAAATGGTTAAGGGAATAGAAGATAGATTGAAGGAGTATCAAAAGGAACAAAGGTTCCCAAATGATGAAGTTGATAAACTGGTCATGGAGAATTTCAAATTGAAAAAACAATTAAGAGGAACAGGACCCTCACAAAGCAAGGAGATGGTGTTATACAAGCCTCCTATTGCTCCAATGGATATTTTTGAAGAATATTTCTGAACAACAGGTAAAAAATCCAGAGAAGGAAGTGGATGATGTAAAGAAGGCCAGCAATCAAACCCAAGATGAAGTGAAAATACGAATTTGTGAAGTTATGGAAAAGATTCTTGAGCACAGGATAAAATCAATGATGGATAAATTGGAGAATGTGCATGATAGTTATAAAACACTTCAGCAGGCAATGGATCAAATAAAGACACATATGCTTGTATTAGATCCTTTGTTCAAAAGGTGGCAGCCTATTCACCACACTTTGGCTAAGTTATGCAAAGTTCTACAAAGAAGTCCTGATGCACCCATAGCATTAAAGCCAACTGAACAAACTGTGAAGATGATTACTGATGAATTTCAATATGTACAAGGGTTTGATAAAAAGATTGTTACACAAATTGATTTATTCCATACCTAGAAACAGTGGTATATACCTGAAATTGTGAGAGATGGTGATCGGTTGAAGGACTTGGATAAGTGGAAGGAAGAATTCAGTCAGGTTGTTGATAAGTGTGTAACTCATATACATGAGGATGATGAAATTGGTCTTCCCAGGCTAAATCAGATCATGGATGGGTTGATTGTTCTTGATGCAGGATACCTAAAGTTTGTCAATGATACAAAGGCATTACTAGATAGTCGATGGCAAACTCATCTTGCAAACATGCAAAAGATCTAGGAATATAAGTGGCCATCAAATTTTACGGTGTATTAGTGGGAGGAAAAGTATTTGGTTTCAGAAGAATAAGACAATGAGGCAAGAGCATTTGGACATTCATCATGGAGAGGAAGACTTTTCCAGATCAATGATCACAGGTCTTCTACATTGAATAATGAAACCATATGTCAAAATATCTTAAGTTTTTTTATTTCCTTAATTATGCTAATTAAATAGTTGTTGGTTTTAGAAGAATAGGACACTGAGGCGAGAGCATTTGGGCGTTCATCATGGAGAGGAAGACTTTTCCAGATCAATGATCATGGGTCTTCTACGTTGAATAATGGAACCATATGTCAAAATGTCTTAAGTCTTGTTATTTCCTTAATTATGCTAATTAAATAGTTGTTAGTAAAAGAAATAGTTATGAAAGGTTGTTTCTTTTTGTAAAAGGCTTGTAGCTTGTTGCTTCCTATATAAATAGGAAACCAAGGCCTAGTTTGAAATTATCATCATCATATATCACTTCCATTTTGAAGACTTTTGTTATTAATATATATAAATTGAAGCAATATAATGGAGAACATCTTATTATCAGAGATTATCCATGACTGTGTTATCATTATGTATTTTTCTTATGTTTTTCATACTTATTTCTTCTTATATTTGAATGAATATCAGTTATTGAGCCTCAATACTGTGCTTATGTGAATGAATATGCTGATACAATAAAGCATTTATTGTGGATGTTGGTAGATCTGCTATTTTTTTAAAAAAATTGAGCTTATTTTGCCTTGTTACATGTTCAACATAAAAATGGAAACTATTTAAAAGCAATAAAGTTAACAAAGTTGCTTATTTAAATAATTGTGAGTTACGTGTGTTAATATTTTATTAACTTTTGTGTCTTCACAAATATATGTTGATACAAAATGAATGGAAGAGGCATCCAAGTAATCCTAATTTTTTCTGCCAACAATTCATACCAAAGATTGAACAATTTAAGGATATTGCAATAGGTAATTAAGGATATGATGATGATGATATATTCTTGTACTTGTATATTCTATGAAACATTCCTTATTTTCTATGAAACAATGTATATATTCTTGTACTTGTAAATATTCTTTTACTATTATGTCTATTAAATAAAACAAAGTTTGAATAAAAAATGCTTCACCCTTTTTTGTAAGTGAGTATGTGAATTATTGTTTAAGGAAAAATCTTACAGTGTTTACATTTTCAGTTTACTAGTTTCAAAGCTTCATTTTCTATGTATATAAAATTGTATGTGCTCTTTATCTCGAATGACATAAAACAATAATATCATCAAAATCAGGGTTTTCAATTTCAACACCATCATTGTCCACACTTTTCATATCCTGTTCACTTTTAAGTACAATCATCAAAATTTTATTTTTATTTCTTCTCCCAGTTAATCTTGATTCCTTTCAGCACAACACAGTAGGTTGCATGTTAAATTTCAAACATTTTCTTCGTATTTTTTTGTATATATTATTTTCTTAGTGCATCATTATGTAACAACAATTTCACTTTTGAGATATACAGTAAAAATAAATGAAAGCACATGTTTTCTTTGTCAAGGGAAATGTATGGTGAATACCCTGTCTTTCAGATAAGTGTGCAAGCGAAATAAGACATAACTGATTGAATCTGATTTTCTACTGTACAATTGTTTTTTATGTGGTTTTTACTTTTTGCATGTGGATTATCCTCAAAAAGAGACTACTTATATTTTCTTAAATGAAGCCTTTACATTTCCTGTATACGAAAGGAATTTATTGCTTGACAAGAGGTTCGTGAACTTCATACAAATTAAGATTGGTGTAAAAGGCCATCCCTGCAAATGTTGTTTGGTCTAGAATTATAATGGAAAATAAAAAAGCTTGCTAGGAGAATAAAATAGGTTTTCAATTGTCCAAGTACAATATAATATTACTGAAGCATTTCAAATTTTAGGCTATAAGAATCATCCTTTTTTAAACATGGATTGCAAATAATTCTGAAATTTTTGAAGTCTTGATCATTAACATTATTGTCTACTACAATGTCATCCAGTGTATCATTGTCAATGTTCATATGTTTCTTTCCAGTATTTAATATTATCATCATCCTCATCTTGACCTGCATCATCTTCATTATCATTGAAAAATATCTTCATAGAAAAATACCTGCACATGAACGACATACATATATTAGACATTATATAAATTGTATGAACATATATACATCAATTGAATAATGGAACATTATTTTATAGACTACCTTTTTTATACAATAATTGCAATAAAACATAATTTTGACAACATAGTTTATAAAACATCAGTCCACACTCATTTATTATTCTTTGGTTTTTTTTCCCTTAAGAACATCCTTAGGGAGACCTTGTTCTTCCCTCTTCTTTCGTGTAGGAGTGCATTTTAAGAAGGGGTAATCAATCAATAATTCATCCCCAATGGTAAGGTCCATAATAGCCTCAACCATTATCAATCTATCAACCTCTCTTTCCATATCTCCATCTTTATCATTTATAACCTCAACAAATTGACAATTCGGTCTTACAATAGGGTCCCTTCCCTTACTACTATTTATAAATCCTGCAATATTTTTGTGTGTGTATGCACGTCCATCTATATACATAAGATGACCTCTATTCATTTATTTTCCACTTTCCAATCAGAGACGATGTGTATACATATTCGAATTTAGACCATATGTTCACATGTTAGGCTTATATTCTGTTAGCCTTCTCCATTCACCACTGTAATATGATGGACCATAATATGGCATTAATCTCCTAGTGGTTTGTTCTGAATTGTTTCTATTTTTAGATCCCACATGTACGTTTTGGACAATAAAGAGGCCTAGATTCGCTCCATGAATATTGGAGGGTTGTATCATGTAGTTGTATCCCCAAAATTGAAACACCTCGTACACTCTAGGTAGTTGTTGATCACTAGGCCAAGCACAATATAGTCGACGATCAAATGTATCTTTGTAAATTGATCTCAAACTTAGGGGAAATTCATCATCTCCATCACATTCATTCTCATAGGGTATGCAATCCACCTTCCCCTTGTCTTTAAGCAAATTATGCATTTTCACACCGGTTCTTGTTCTGTTACTTGTTTTCGTCGATTCCTCATCTTCTGAGCTGGTATATTGGCACATATTTTTGTTAGATGTATCATTTGATCAATGATCATTTCCCTCTAGGTTGGAAGTCGGTGCTCCAGGAAACTTTAAATCAAGAACTTTATCCTGCAAGTATCCATTAAGAAAAAAATAGTTATTTAAATAATATAAAACAATGTTTAAATGAAGTATACATGTTATTTATATCAAGTTGGAAAATTCCTCACCACAATTCCCATTGGATTTGAATTGATTGTAGGAGGCATAATACCGATTGGAAGCTCATCATATATGTAATGTCTTTGTACAATCACTCATTTGAATTGTTTCTTTCCACGACATACAAAACATCCACAAACAACAATTTTCTCAAAGTATTCATCCCATGTACTATAGTCCTGACCCACCTCTTCTTTAGTGCAATCATTTGGTGTGTCTGCAGTATCCATTATCATATCCTCTTCCACCAACTGTCATCTACGTGATTTAACATTTTTAGGTCCATGTACATATCTTGTTCTTTTGCTAGTTGAACGCGTAGGCTCTGCATTTGCTCCAATCTCCATCTAAAATAATCAACAACATGCATTAATTTATGTCAAGATTGGATAATACATTATAAATTTCAATAATACTGTGAAAAAAGATGGACGTATCACAAAATGCCATCAAATCATTTTTTCCTAAGTTAAATCAAAATTTGAGTACCTGATGTCCCGCTTCATCCGTTGTGTCCTCATTTGATATGACATGATCTGTTGCCATGGCCTTGTCTCACCCCTATAATACACAACATAGTAGATAATGTTTAGTACACCAAATATATCATTTCAACGAATATGCTATCCAACACAAAACCTCACTTTAGCCATATATTTGACATATTGATATCATGTTTTGGCTATCCTAATTTTCAAACTTTTCCCTTGATCATAGAATCACATTTAATCACCATTCCTGTGCATTTTCAACCAATAATTTTGACCTCAGAGGCCTCATGGACAAAAAAATGACTTTATCTCCTCTATGTTGTAGCATTTGTGAATTCATAAACACCTTCCTCCTTTGGTTGAGGTTGCTTTCTCTTCTTACCTCTATTGTATCTGTTGATTTCGTTGTCTCATATAAATCCACCCACTTTCCTCTTAGCGATTTAGTATTTCTACACCATCCATGTCCTCTCTCCATGGCCTCCTTTGTGAATAAAAATGTTACCACAGAAGCTTTCACCGCACTACCACTGAGAAGGAAAAAGCAACTTGCAGGACCGCGGTAAAAATCGCTCTACCACATCGAGTTGATGAAGGAGCCACGAAACAATGGTGGTCACCACACTACCACACGCCAATGGTAGAAGACTTGTGGGATTTTGGGAATCACCACAACACCGCCAGGAACAAAAGGAAGACTCGTGTGCCGCCACAAAAGCTTTCACTGCACTACCACCGAGAAGGTTGAAGCATCTTGTGGGACCGCAGTAAAAATTGCTCTACCGCACCGAGCTGATGAAGGAGCCATGGGACAATGGTAGTCACAAAAATAAGGTAGGAGTTGGAATTATTTCCAACACTATGGATCCTATGATAGGCAACAATGAAAATAGTCACTATACAACAATCATAGGTGCTAAATTAGGCACCCTTAATGTTGCCTTATACGTCCCAAACATATTACATTAACGACCAACAATCAGCAGTAAAGTTTGCATTAACTAATGAATCAAAATAAAAAATTTAAAATAATTGACTAATTAATCAAAATAAAAAATTTAAAACTTTCTCGTGTGAAGGAAGAAATTAGATAACAAAAAAGGGAAAAAAATCACGTGAGGAAGAGAGCAGGGTGATACCAGTAACTGATGAGAAATTTGATTTAGTTTGTGACACCATAGGTAAGGTTACAATTTTTTTCTTGGTTGAATTCGTGATTGTTTACTACTCTTTGTATTGCATTTGAATTCATGATTGTTTACTAGTTCGTGGCCTAACCACTCTAGGCAACCTCTAAATTGTCCCATCATTATAAATTGCAAAACCTTTGAGAAACCAACAAAAATTTTTACCCTACACATTTGAGCTTTGGCTCAAAATATTATAGTACGAAGTGAGGATGCCTCTATATTCTTTCCCTAACCTGGGTATGAAGGAAATAGTGAACTGCTCAGAAAATCTGGGAATTGGGTTGGTCACTGTTGAGCAACTACTGAAAATAAATGCAAAAACCACTTGGTTTTTCCCAGCCTCACCATAGTCACTGATGCCATAAAAAATTCATGCAAGATTGCATTATGAAAGAGTTTTCATGATAAGGTTATCAACACTAAGCAAATCAAGCAAACGTATTTGCCCTAGGTTATCAACACTAAGCAAACCTAGTGAACATATTTTCCCACAAACTAAAACTTTTGTACCACAAACTAGACGAAAAATTTCATACCTAACAATGTGTACTTCGTTTGCCTCCATAGACTGGACGAAAATAATTTTCCCTAGGTCTCCTCAAAATGTCAAGCAATGGAGGGAAGTGAGCATTTTCAGCAAACTTTGTCCACAATGAGGTAATTCATTGTCAATTTATAGATTTGTAAATGTTTCCATTGTTTCTTTGAATTTTACTTTTTAGTTTTTTATTTCTAAATTTAAAAGAAGAAATATAATTTAAAAATATATATATAGGGACATGAGATTGACAAAGATAAAGACAAATTGGTTTCCATATTGGGGGTAGAGGTAGTGAAAAAATTGGTTAATGTGGACTGGACAACACTTGCCAGATACATAGAAAAACAATCTAGTAACACCCCTCAAACATTACAAACAAATCAACTGTGTCAAAGGGAATCAGTTGATTCCCCAACCATTCCTAGATCTTACAAAAGATCCAGGAGGAAATCAGTGACAATAAACTCTAAGAATGTGGAACAGGGAGCAAAGAATTCCACTCCTAGGACATAGACTTCTTCCACCACGCCATGTTTTCAATCTTCCATTGGTAGCTACAATACGAAGATAGAATATGAGGTGGTTTTAGGGGAAGTCTGAATGACGGATGTTGGGAAAACATTTGTGAATAGGTTGAAGGAATCATGCCTTCGACGGTTCAAAGACCATCTACATTTGCCATTCTCAAAGATACCCATGCACCTGAAAAAAGTTGTTATCCATGACATGGAGAATGAATTTGGCATAGGTTGGTCTGTAAACAAGATAAAGCTACGAATGTCTCAAAACCGCAAGAGATTTTGGTGCAACCAAACAAAGAAGATAAAAAAAATCCCTCCTTAGCTAAGGCAGAAAAAAAGGCCAATTGATGTAAGTGTGAAAGTATGGAAAGAGCTTGTAAAAGCATATGAGAAGTCTAATGCACGAAGGAAGTCTAGTGAGGAGAGTACGTAGGTATTTGATTTTGCTCATAAGATTATATCAAATTTATTAAATGATATTTAAACTTTATTTGTGCATAGTTAAATTGAATTAGTATATGTTTCACGACAAGGCCTCCAAGGCTAGGATTGAGAAACTTTGTGCCACACATCGTAGTGGCCAGAAAGGTTTACAGGCCTTGATCTGTACATTTGTAAGTATATTTAATATGTTAAATGATATATATTTTTTATTTCCTTGGAAAAAGTAAATGATTGCATATTAATTAGTTTAACTAGTCCATGTGCCATGTTTTGATAGGAGGAGAAATATGGCCACCATCTAAAGCAATTTGAAAAGAATATGTTACAAAAAAAAAAGTGGAACAATTTTGTAATCTGAATGGAGAACGAGGTATCAATAGGTGATTTTCAATAACTTAGTTGGATATTGTTGTGTTAATATGTCAATTTGCATCTCTTATGTTGAGTTGTTTATTGATGCATAGGATGGATAAATAGAGCTCAAATCATATGATTACAAGATGACCATTTATGTGCATGAATAAATAGTAGAAGGATGTAGATGAACTCAATTCATCTAACTTTATGCCTCTTGGTAGGAATTCCTCTTGAATCTCTAATATCAAGTGCCCGAGACTTCCCTGTAGCTTTTACCTTTTGTTGCCACCTTTCCTCTTCACTGTTAGACTTGTCTCCTTTTTCCTTATCCACATTTCTGGCTTTAGCTTCTAATTCATCCCATGTTTTACCTTCCTCCTCTTCATAATATTCTTCTTCTTCTTCATCCTCCTCTGACTCCACTAGAGATTCATCTTTTGAACCTTCCTCATCTGATTCTGATTCCTCTTCTACATTAGAGGGTTGATATCCTTGATCCGACTCTTCTAAATTATTAGAATTAGAATCACTAGCTTCCATATTCAAAAATTCCCAACCAACATCTTCAATAAATTTATTTGGATCATTAGTAATAGTCTTCAAAATTGGTCGCCAGTTCAAGTTCATTCTACTTTCATAATACTTTATATCCACGGAGTTCAGCCATTCCTTGATGCCATCAAACAAAAATTGAGGAATGGCGTACATGCGGAGTACATCCCGCTTGAAGTATTTGAAAACAATAGCCATATCAAATGCCTTTTTCCCAAGTCCTACTCTCTCAAGGTTAACAATTTCAACTCACTAATAACAATTACTATGAAATGTAATTCCACCAACTCTACTGAATAGTTTACTGTAGGAACAATAAAAAAAGAGGCTTTGAAAGGAAGTCCATAAAAACCAAGCTCTCTAAATGTTATATTAAACTCTAATTTAAAATATTTTAGATGAGGCTACTCCCATAACTCTCTTACTGGCTTGACAAATCCTTGAAACTCTGCATTGATATTATTTTTATTGTCCCTCTCTTGTTTTTCTTCCTCAATTTCATTAGGATCATACATTGACCTTATTGCCCCTCCTAAAGTTTGGACCACATCCATTACCTCCACATAAAACTAGACATCCTTGGTCTTCTTGGTTCACACCATGATATGGTTATGCAAATGAAAATGAAGCAAAGTAATCATCTCCTTCTTCACTAGCTAGAAGAATGCATGCTTAATGTTTTGATACATGATATCAGCTCTCTCTTCTACTCTCATGGTTGAATATCGAAATCCATTATGGTGGGCCTCCAAAGTTCCAGTCATCTTTCTTCCTCTTCCACCAAATGCTAGCATATTTTACTAATGTTTATTAGAATTGTTGCATGTTTTACATCATTGGAATGACATATTAGTTGTAAGTTTTTTGAAATTTTATTATGGTATGTGCACTTTGATATGATGTAATATGATTATGGTTTTGTTTCATATGTTGTAATATCAGACATATAACAGAAAAATAAATTATTGCATGAAATAAATAATAAATTTTTATTTTAAATGTCTTTTTTTTTGCAGAACACGAATCTTCCAGAAGATCAAGATGATCCTCGTCATGATATAGATCCAACAAACGTTGGTTCTAGTACAGATCACATGGTAGAGGATAATGATGACATAGATACAAAAGACACTGAGACCGATGACAATGATGATGACAACGATGTTGATGATGATGATGAGGTAGTTGCTAGCAGTAGCTAATGACATTCATGATCATATATATTGCAACATGGATCATTGTTGATATATCATTATCATGCCTCTTTTCATGGTTACTATCATATGTATCATTTTCACAACCCGCAGTACCATATTATTGAGTTGTATCATATTGATATGTATCATTTTGACTTATATCATTTGGACATGTATCATCTTGACTTGTATCATTTTGAGTTACATAGTTTATCATTTTTACTTATATCATTTGTACATGTATCATTTTGACTTATGTCGACTGATGGACATGTATCACTTTGACATGTTATTGATCTACTGGCATATTTGAATTTCACTTGTTTTAGTTATATATGATGATGATCTTATCAGTATTGACTTGTTAATTTATATATATTGAAAGCGGTCGATGATTTTTGGATGGATATTTATTATGTATGATTATTTTAATTTACTACTTAGGATGGATGTTGTCAAATTCAATTAAATTATAGATATTTTACTCACTTGTTTTAATTATAAATGATGATCATGTTATAACAATTATCTTGTTATTTAATCATATGGGTTAAATAATTAAATTATTTACTCTATAATCATATGAGTTATTTAAGAGGTATGATATATTTAACTAATTAAATTAAAATAAAACATATTAAATTAATAAATGGAAGCAAAACAAAAAGTATTTTTAGAAGCAAAAAAGGAAGCAACAATGGAAGCCAAACTAGAAGCAAACTAGAAGCAATCTCAGAAGCAAAACTTGGCATTATCTAAGAAGCAAAAACAAAAGCAATACAAGTAGCAAACAAAGTAGTAATGGAAGCAATTTTAGAAGCAACAAAAGATGTAATAATAGAAGACATATTAGAAGCAACAAAAGATACAAAAATGGAAACAAAGCTATATGCAACAAGCAATGTTATATCAGAAGCAAAATTGGAACCAAAATCGGAAGCAAAACTAGAAGCAAAATTGGAAGCAAAATTGGAAGCAAAATCGGAAGCAAACCTGGAAGCAAAACCGGAAGCAAAAATGGAAGCAAAATTGGAAGCCAAATCATAAGCAAAACTGGAAGAAAAAACGGAAGAAAAATTGGAAGCAAACTTGGAAGCAACACTGGAAGAAAACCTGGAAGCAACATTGGAAGCAAAACTAGAAGCAAACCTGGAAGGAAAACAAGAAGCAAAACTAGAAGCGAACTTGGAAGCAACACTGGAAGAAAAACTGGAAGCAAACCTGGAAGCAACACAAGAAGCAAAACTAGAAGAAAAATCGGAATCCAAAATGGAAGCAAAATGGGAAGCCAAACCAGAAGCAAACGTGGAAGAAAAACCAGAAGCAAAACTAGAAGAAACACTGGAAGCAAAACTGGAAGCAAACCCAAAAGCAACACAAAAAGCAAAACCAAAAGCAAAATCGGAAGCCAAACTGGAAGCTTCAAAATTCGACACTAAACCCGACACTAGATCCAGTGCCAAAGTAAAATGTAATTTGGTACTGTGTTTTGTGCCATCCAATTTATGAGCTAAAAATGCACTAAAATCCAATGTTATTTTAGGCACTAATTGCCTGTTTTTCTATAGTGAGGATAGACACTTTAGTTTTCCAAACACGGAAGACACAATATTAAATCCATTGCAATATTATTTTTAAGCCTCTCAAGCGGCACTATCCAAAGAAAAGGAAATGAAATGTGTACAAGATAGCAAAAAAAAATTATGTGCACCAAAGTGAAGTATTCTAGATTTCAAACAATTAGATAGCAGTATGCAAGTCAAAATGTATTTGTCTAGTTTTAAGCCCAAAACTAAGTGTTTCTAACAATCCTTGTCTTTAAAGTGGTCAACAAAATTAAATCGTTTGTTTTGTCAACATAATCAAAGCATTGGTAAAAATAGAGCATTCTATTTTAGAGCACCAAAAGAAAAGTGTTGTTCTAATCTAGAAAAGTTTTGAAATGTTCTTTTTAGAGCACCAAACCAAAAGTGTGTGAGTATGTGAGGTTCAATTTTATAGCACCAAATTCAAAGTGTTTTCCTAAACTAGAAAGCTTTTCAAAATTTTCTTTTTAGAGCACCAAATCGAAAGTGTGCAAGTTGTGGGGTTGTGGGGTTCATTCTTAAGCATCAAATTGAAAATTTCCTAAACTATGAAAGCTTCTAAAAGATTCTTTCTAAAGCACCAAATTGAAATTTTTTCTAAACTAGAAAAAAATTGAACGTTCTTTTTAGAGCACCAAATAAAAATGTTCAAGTTGTGGGATTCATTTATTAAGCACCAAATTGAAAATTTCCTAAACTACAAAAGCTTTCAAAAATCTTGACTTGTACCATTCACCTTCTCTGCAATATAATCATCGGTTTGTTCTTGGATAAACACATGCCATGCTCCTGCGAATCCTGCATAAACAATGTTAACACCTTTCAAACATTCAAACCAAGCAACCATTAGTGTTAGAAATTGACAAACTACTTTTCAGATTTCGGATCAAAAAATAATAGAGCCAAAGTGAAACTTTAAGTCAAAAGCGGCCTCCTTTAGTGTGTCGGTAGACCTATTTTTGGAAGCAAAAGTGACCCAAGAACTCAAGTACAGACCTTTTAGGTGCAAAAGCGGTCCAAAATTTCAAAAGTGATCATGTTTCTGCAACAAAAGCGGTTACAAAATGCAAAAGAAGTTGAAAAAGGAGCGACTGTGGTAGGAATGACATAACGATCACATGAGTTTTATATAGATTTTGCGTGAAGATTTTTCAAATACGTTTCTGGAACCTACAACTATTCAAAACACACTCAAGGAATGTTAATGTTAAGGACCGAGGTCCCACTGGGTGTGCCAAAATGTGTAAGGGGGAAATCAAGAGTGCAATAAGATCAAAATGACTGAATTAAAAACTAATCTAATTCAATCAAAAAAATGAAGATTCATGCCCATTACTCACGAAATGAACAATACAAGCTACTAAATTCAATGAACTAAGCTAATACAAACAAAAGAATTCAAACAACCATATTGTTACCCATATCGTGTCAAAGTGTATTTGCAATGATGTTGGATCATTGTTGTATCAATATGAAGCCTCCATTGATGTGTTGCCAAAGCTTCAAATGTGTGTGTGTTGATCGAAAATGTGTGTCAAAGTTCTTCAAGAAATTGATTGTGATTTCAGCATTACTTCGTTGTGCAAAAGATGTCAATTCTTCGATCGTTATGAAGATGATTTTTATATAGATTTTGTGTTTTGAGATGAACGATCACGATTACGTAGTAGGAAATCCTAATCAATAGTTGAAAGATGTTGAGAAGAATTAGATTAGAAGAATTAGTGGACTTTGATTACGTAATTGGTGTGATTGATGAAATCAATTTGAGTGTTAAATGGAATTGATGAAATGGATTGATCCTTCAGTGGGATTAAATAATAGATTGATCAGTTAGCCAAACAAAGTGAGAAATTGGGGGATCATAAATTGCTCAATCATGAAAGTGGGTGAGGATAATTAATTAATTGATTTAATTAATTAATCTTTTTGAGTTGAACATGCAAATCATGTTTGAATTTTATAAACAAAGTTGTATTTGTTTATTTTGACCTTTTTGAATGATGTTTGAATAATTTATTCAATTATTCAAGTTTAGGGGAAAGTGATTTAATTAAACTATTATGTTTTAATAATTTAATTGATTTGGGGGAATAGGGTAAATTGGTGGCATAATTAAGTAATTGATGTTATATTTAATTAATCAAGAGGAATAAAACTAGATTAGGACTTTATTAAATAAATGAAATTTATTTAATTAGTCAAAAGTGATGAAAGGTGAATTAATTAAATAATGTACTATTATTCAATTAATAGAGGAAATTAGGTTTTTTGATGTAATTGATGTGAAATGCAATGATATTAAATGATAATGATGTCGATGATGAGAAAATATCATTTAGGATGTATGACAAGTGTTAGGTGATTTTTACATGTCTACAAAGAACAAATTAAAATCATATAACTTCTTCCTTTGAAGCATAAAACATGTATTTTAATATAATTTTTGCATTTCAAATATTAAAAATAAATAAACGCATGTAAGATACTCACATACACTTCACGAGTTTTGTACAACATATAAATTTTAGAATCACCTTCAATTTGGATATGAAAACACGGATACACAAGATCC
>VCHN02000301.1:0-44853 GCA_007115665.2 Sequoiadendron giganteum
GGATCTAGGGTTCTTGAATTGAAGTTGAACTACTTAAGAAGAAATGTGGTATTTCGATGAAACCTTTTGTGAATAATGATCAAGTGTGATTAAATGATAAAATAAAGACAATTGAATGCCTTTGAATACTAAGCAAGTTTAGTTGGCTCATAATGTTTTAGTAAATGTGTAAGGGATGGAAAATTTTGAATTTAAATTTTAAAATTTTAATGATTAAATCCATGGTTTAGGATTTACCATATGTACTTAGAGTATTGGTCTAGGATTTAGATTTTTGCACTAGTTACCTAGACACTAAATAATCTAAATATTTTTGTTTTCTAAGTTCTTTTAGGTTCTTTCAATTACAAACAATCTAAAATAAAATACTTTCAATTCAACATTAACTAATTTTATATTATACATGTTTTATATCATAAAATTCATTTAAGTGAGTTCAATATTAATGAAAAAATATTAAATAAAATAATCTTATATTCAATTAAAAAAACATCCAGTTAAAATATACATCAAACTCAATCTTAATCACACATAATTATGTGTTTCTATTACGGAAATAGTCAATCTATTCATAAAATAAAAAAATATTCATAAACTAGGCACTAACTTGCAAGTCCATTATTCCAAGGGCCACCCAAACTTCACCCTAAGTTCATTAAACCCTAAGCCCTAAACTCTAAAATCTAAACCCTCAACACTAAAGCATCCATTTTGTCTTAGGACCTTATAATCAAATTTGGTTGCCTTAGGCAGCTCCACCAAATTAGATTCCCTTAAGCCATGTCATTTTGTCATAGAACCTTACTACAAAGATCCCCTTAAGCTAATTTTGATTCCCTTAAGCCATGTCATTTTGTAGTAGAACCTTACTACAAAGATCCCCTTAAGCCATCGTATTACTGTAAACCCTAAACTCAAAACTATAAACCCTAAATAGGCTAAAGACATCATTTTTTCACCAAATTTTATTCACTTGAGCCATGTCATTTTGTCCTAGGACCTCACTAGACATAGATCTCTTTAAGCCATCCTATCACCCTAAATCGTAAATCAATGCGTTAAGGGGTCCTAATATGACATTTCTTAATGGGATGAAAGAAGTTTTTAAAATTTGGTGAAGTTTCCCAAGGCAACCAAATTTAACAATAACAAGATTGTGCAAGATTATAATATGGATGATATTTGAAACAAGACCTATCTCAATCAATTGTTCCACAAGAAAATGTTCTTCACTAAAGCATTCATTTTGTCTTAGGACCTTAAAATCAAATTTGGTTTCCTTAGGCAACTCCACCAAATTTGATTCCCTTAAGCCATGTTATTTTGTCCTAGGACCTTACTAGACATAGATCCCCTTAAGCCATCCTATCACCCTAGATCGTAAATCGATGTCTTAAGGGGTCCTAATATGACATTTCTTAATGGGATCAAATAATTTCTTAAAATTTGGTGAAGTTGCCCAAGGAAACCAAATTTAACAATAACAAGATTGTGCAAGATTATAATATGAATGATATTTCATGATCTAGGTTGGTGAGTTGAAACAAGACCTATCTCAATCAACTATTCCACAAGAAAATGTTCTTCACTAAAACATTCATTTTGTCTAAGTTCTTTTAGGTTCTTTCAATTACAAACAATCTAAAATAAAATACTTTCAATTCAACATTAACTAATTTTATATTATACATGTTTTATATCATAAAATTCATTTAAGTGAGCTCAATATTAAGGAAAAAATATTAAATAAAATAATCTTATATTCAATTAAAAAAACATCCAGTTAAAATATACATCAAACTCAATCTTAATCACACATAATTATGTGTTTCTATTACGAAAATAGTCAATCTATTCATAAAATTAAAAAATATTCATAAACTAGGCAACCAAATTTAACAATAACAAGATTGTGCAAGATTATAATATGAATGATATTTGAAACAAGACCTATCTCAATCAATTGTTCCACAAGAAAATGTTCTTCACTAAAGCATTCATTTTGTCTTAGGACCTTAAAATCAAATTTGGTTGCCTTAGGAAACTCCACCAAATTTGATTCCCTTAAGCCATGTTATTTTGTCATGATCTAGGTTGATTAATTTATGGTTTAGGGTGGTAGGATGGCTTAAGGGGATCTATGTTAAACTCTAAATCGTAAACCCTATAACATTCATAAATTGTCTAATATTAATAGTTAGTTGTATTTTCATTCAAGTAACTTGCCTTAGACATAAATGAGGCTTAAAATTTTATTTTATCATATGTATTCAATTAGGCCATTTATATTGAATGGTTTAAGGGTATAAATCCTAAACATGTATCTTACATTTTGAAATTACAAATCTAATGCAGGTTCACTCATATCTTCTAGATATCACATGGATCGATTCAATAATATTCGCAATCAACCTCCACGCCCTCCATCTCCACCACCTTCACCTCCACCTCCACCCACTCCACCTCATAACCCCCCACCTCCACCACCTGAAATCGATGGTGCTCGTTTGCAAGCACGAATCAATTCCAATGTTAGAACCATCCATCATCAAATCAACATTATTGAAAATGAAGAATTTGTTGCACCACCTGTGAGGATGATTGCATCTAGGATGCAA
Source organism: Sequoiadendron giganteum (assembly GCA_007115665.2). Lineage (NCBI taxonomy): Eukaryota > Viridiplantae > Streptophyta > Pinopsida > Cupressales > Cupressaceae > Sequoiadendron > Sequoiadendron giganteum. The sequence continues at coordinate 2,619 of VCHN02000301.1, forward strand.
ACCATTGTTGATGCTGTCAGGGCTATGGATGGGATCTTAGATGAGCATCGACAATGGCTAGAGGAGAGGAGAACTTCTGATTCTGAAAAGGAAAACACAAATAAATGAAGAGATGCAGTAGAAAGCCATAATAGTTTTTAAATTAAGAAAATTTGATCTTAAATAGTTATGAATTTATGAATTTGGTGAATGATGGATATTTTGTGTGACGTGAATTTATGATTTTGGTTCTAGATGGATATTTTTAGATGGATGGTAATAGATGGATATTTATATACATGCGTTAGACATAATATGAGCTTTTTGTGAATGTTTCAAGTTTATTGTTTACTATGTACACATGTATCAAAATTGCACATATAGTTGTTAAATTTTCAAATTTGTATGTACATAGTTTACTTTAATGATGTGTGCATGCAAATTATGCATGGTATTTTTTATTTTAAATGTATGTATGTTAAATGCATGGTATTTTTTTATTTTAAATGTATGTACATAGTTTACTTGATCAAGTTCAATCAATATATATGTGTGTTTCAATTCTATATGATCTTAATATATGTATGCATGTATCATATTTAAACAAATTTGTATAATATATGTATGCATGTTTCAAATTTAACTATTTCTTGTAATTTTTTAAGTTTGTATGTTAATTTATTATAATTTAATGCAGGTGCACACTTATATCTCATATCATGGATGATTTTAATATTGATGATATCATCAATCCACCACCTTAGCCACCTCCACCTCCACCTCCACCTCCACCTCCACCTCCCCCTCCACAACCTGTTGCATCTGATGAGGCTCGCTTATGAGCACACATAAATGATCAGGTTGCAACAATACAAAATCAAATCAATGCTATGCAGAGTCAAGCATTGATTCCACCCCATGTTAGATGTTTTGCATCTGCAATGCAAAACATTGTGGATGCCATCAGGACCATTGATTCTGATCTAGATAGGCATAGACGAGACAAAGAACAAATGAGATAATTTTATGTTGATGGTCTCTCTTATAAAGATATATTAGACCTTAAAATAACAAAAGCCCACCTAGCCCCCTACTTTCTCGACCCTGTTACTCGACAGCCCATTCCTGCGAACAAATCTAGAATATCCATGAGGTGGTGCATACATCCACAGATGAGTGCACATTTTTGAGATCGATGGTATATGGTTTTTGATAGTCCCCCACATGCTAATTGGGAGTTCCCATTATATTTTTTGAGGAAATTAAATGTAGAGTTTGTTATGGGGCACAAGCCCAATTATTTTGATTTTAAATCATTTCAGGGTGTTGGTGGCGGCATGCCACAACAAAGGTTAGGGGCAAGGGTTGATCCCCAACTCCCTGTGCATGCACAACCCCTTGTTATTGCTCCTGGTCCTCCCATTCCTACACCTATGCATCATCGATCTATGGTCTTGACATTAGGTTCCCTTAGTACACTCACAGGAGACCTTGACCAGCATACTTCTGCGATAGCGGGTGGGGAGCATAGAGATGATGATGATGGAGGAGTGTTCTATGGAGCTGGTCTGAGTACCACTCCAGGAGTGTCAAGGCCCATCCCACATGTATGTACCAGTTGCCATCAAGTATGCTATGGACCTGATCAGGCCACACCTAGTTCGGGTGGATGATTCTGGTGGTTCATTTGGTCACATCAGTTCATATGTAGAGTTTCTTACGAGAGGTGAACATCCTGAGGATGCTGGTACATAGGTATAAATATGCATCTACATGTTCATTTTGGGTATGTGCAGGATCATGATGGGCCAAAAAGTGGTGATATGTAAGCCATATGATGGCCCATGTGGCTGACGACTTTTTTTTGACCCAAAATTGATGAAACGAAAAGGGTTTTTAGAGGAGATTCTTAGCTTTCCACCAATATAAATTATGCTTTACTTTGAATTTAATAAATAATTATTATTCATTTTCTATTAGAATTATGAATAAAGTCTTGATTGATAGGCTAATTGAAAAACATCTATAACTTTCAAATGGTATCACATTTTTTGAATCTGAAACATGCGTCACATTCTATGCTTCGCATACTATAAGAAAAAAATAAACAAAAATGAATTTCATGATTTTTGACCAAGTTAAGATGGTTAGACAGATGAGATTTTATATTTTTTAAAAGTTGTAATAAAAAATTCATAATTAATTATTTACATGGAAAAAAATTAAAAAAAATATGCATCACATTGGGACATGAGTAGTCTACTTACATCTAAAATATTATAAAATAATATTATCATTTTATTGTGGTTAGGGTGGTTAGACAAACACCTACTTCTTATATTTACCCTGAAATTTAAATACTACTCCATTGAAATTTCAAATTTTCACCAAATAGAATTTAAAAAAATAAATAAAGGTCTAGTAGTTTAGAAACTACATTCAATTTGCTACAAACTATATTTTTACAATTTTTTGAAATAATATAGATAACTTATTCAAATTTTTATGTCAAGTTGTCTAACTCTGATTTTTTGTCTTTTTATTGCCACTTAAGGGCCTGTTTTTTCCATGATGATCCTGCACATACCCTTTTATAAGAATTTTGATGAATGTATCTATCAAAGTAAAGTTTTCAATACATTTTAACAATCAAATTGTTTGGTGTATAGACTATAGTAACGATGGGGCAATCATCTGTTCCACGAGTACATACATCGACACCAGTCGTAATCGGCAACCCTTATGGGGTATTTTGATTTCAATTTTTTAAATTATAAATGAAATGATTTTTAACTTGAGTTTTAAATTTATAATTGAATAACATATATGTTTGAATTATTAATGTTGGTTTAGGTGAGTCAATCGGCTTCCACGTCGATTCCACCTGAGGGGTTGTTGAGCACTCCTCCACTATCAGCCGTCGTAGACTAGGGGCAGGTACATTTATATTGTAAATTATTTAACTTACATTAGTATAGTTACAATTATGAATTTTTAATTCACTATATATATGAAATGTGCATGTGTACACTTGTAAATATTATTTAAGCTTGTACATTACATGTCTACATGTTTGTCTAGGTTGATACCACAATCAGAATGGGCATCGGGCAAACATTAGATTTTGCGGTTACTCATGAGGCTTCTGATTTTCAGGTTGTTTAAATAAATTTCTACACAGAATGTGCAATTTTGAATATATATATATATATATATATACCTAATTCAAGTATGTACATGCTTTAACTTTGATCTTATAGGACTTTGTTAGTGCGAATTTCAGCCCTGACCCAGACATAGTTACACCTCCAGGAGGGCATGTGGAGCAGCCTCTAGATCAAATGGTAATTTAAATTTTTTATTATATTTAAATTCAATTATAAATTATATATTGTGAGTATATAACTAAGTAATTTCAAATTTCAAATTGAATATTAATATAATTTGAGCTAATACATGTTTTAAATTCTTTTTCTTTTATAGCATGTGACACATCTAGTAGTTGAGAATGTACAAACATGTCCTGCAAAAGAGGGTGCACAACCTATGGATATGGTACAATTAAAATATGATAAATTATAAATTAATTTCAATTAAATCATTTTTAATTGTAGACTTGTGCATCTAATTTCAACTTTTTTTGTTTTGTTTGTGTAGATTGATTCAGAGAATGTAGAGGTTGCTTCAGGTGCAGTAGAGCATCCAAACCCAGATATGACGGTAATTTAATTTTAATATGATGAATTATAAATTAAATTGTCATTAAATTGTTTTTCATTGTCTTACATATGATTTCATCTTTCTCTTGTATAGAGTGTTTCAGGTCATCTGCATAGTCTGCATGGCACGAAGAGGTCTCTTGATTATAGAGACAATACATGACCTAGAAACATGATTTTGTGGGTTATATTTGTTTATTTTGTGGACTATATTTTTGGTTTGTCACGTACTCTATTGGACTTTATAATTCATGGTTCTTGAGTACTTAGTTGGACTTTAGTTCATGGGTTGTACTATGATGGACTTTTTTTCATGCACTTAATATATTTACATAAATTATGGACTTTATTATTGTTTGAAATTTTAATTTACACATATACATTTATGCATTTTATGTTCATAGTCAAGATATTAATATAGGACATTAATGTGAAATTAAATATAAATATGAAATTAAAGTTGAAATTAATAAGACATTTTAATATTTATAGTTTACAAATTTAGTGATCTCATACATGATATGTACATTCAATAATTAGCTATAATTAGTCAATGAACTTATTCAATTCACGTCAATCAATAATTAGTCAATAAATCATAATTTACGACGTCTTTAGGGGATGTCTTAAGGGTTAATAATAGAACGCCTTAAAGGATGTCTTAAGGGTTCATAATAGAACGTCTTAAGGGGATGTCTTAAGGGTTCATAATAGAATGTATTAAGGGTTCATAATACAATGTATTAATGGTTCATAATATAATGTCTCAAGGGGATGCCTTAAGGGGTCATAATACAATGTCTTAAGGGGATGTCTTAAGGGGTCATAATACAATGTCTTAAGGGGTCACAATACAATTTCTTAAGGGAATGTCTTAAGGGGTCATAATACAACATCTTAAAGATATAATTGATTTAACAATAATGTCTGCATGAAATTTAGTGATTTGAAGACATACAAGGACATATATGTACATATATGTCATCTCAAAACAATGTTTACAAAATTTGGATATGCCATCTCAAGAACATCTCAAACCCATGCCCATAATGTACTAGGTCTTCACACCACCTAATATCAAAAAGGTACAAGCAATATCAATGAAATCATCAAAACATACATAATTTAATTTATATAAAACTAACTATATGTACACAACTCAAGTACCTGCATTTAAAAGTATTCCACACGTGTGTAGGTTGAATCCATGCATCCTCTCCTTTTTGTTTCAAAGTATGAGATCAATGCAATGATGGCTTAAGGATACAAAAAAAGGATAATAAATCAATTTAAACTATTAATGTACAAGCAATATCAATATGTAATCAAAACATGTATTTAAATATATTTTTACTAATAATTACCTCTATTTAAAAAGACAATATAAAACTTAAACTATATTTACCTGTATTTACTTATTCCATTGTACCATTGCATCCTCTCTTTTTTGTAATGCATCTATGATTGTCTCATGCTCTTCCATAGAAATTGTCCATAACACTTTATTTGCAGGTCTTCCGCGATACCGATCTAGTTTTATATTTGTTGCCACCACCAAATGTGAATAATGTATAATTTTTTTATGCGGTTCATAATCTTCGAATGCAGGTAGACCATTCTTCCTTGCTAGGTATTTTCGTAGCCAAGTGCCAACAACCACAACCGATCCTATTGGAAAATATGAAAACAATCATCATATAAGTTCTCAAATATTTCTTAATGAGATGAAAAACTTGTTCTAAAATATTGTTTAAGGGGATCAAAAAAATTGTTATCAAAATTTGCTTAAGGGGATGTCTTAAGGGGATCATGGTACCTATTGGATAATGATAGCCATCATCATCTTCTCGAGGTGATATTAACTTATGTTTACTCTCCACACAATGAGCCAACCAATATTCTCTTTGCTCTTCATTCCCCTCAGGTGGAACAATAGCATACACATGTCCTGCAAACAAAAATTGATTTAATAACTTGCGCATATCAATATAAAAAAATTAGTATTACAAAATAACTTAATAAAGTGAAATTAAATGAAATAAATTGACTTAAATTACCTTCTTGTACAAGGTCTGAAACACAGTCATAGCCTTCAGATGCAAACACTTGATCATTTTCTTCAATAGTTCTTTCATATTGATCATGTGCTTGTGAAGGTGTCAACGATCTTTGTTCCCACTTTTCAACCCATTCTGTATTTTCACATGCTTCCCAATCTCCTGAGATGCAAAACTAGAAAAGTTCATGCAAGCTCCCTTGTCCAGATAGTCCATGTGCTTGTTGTCGAACTCGTAAACGAATGCCATTTAGTAGATCCACTAATTGTCTCATAGTCAACTCTAGGTACAATGTTATCTTCTTCAACCAACCAAAAGAATCGATGAACTCTAGAGTACTCACTCAAACCAGGTGTAGATAATATTGTATTACACCAATCGACAATCCCACGTGCATCTTTAAATTTTACTGCATCTTCAAATTTTAATTGTTCTCTAGCAAGAATTCTTTTAACACACGCACCAGCTCCATCATGTTCTCCTTTACCATGCCCAGCTTCAAAAAAACTCCATATATGTTGGACATTAAGTTCTTTGTGAATCCTACTTAACCAATAGAACATTCAAGCATTTTTGAACTGCCCCATACAATTATCTGACCATATGAGGTGTTCTTTCATATGGATTCCTCTTTCTCTTAAATTTTTGTAAAATATACTGAAACAATATTGAACAAACTCTGATGAGTGTAATCGGTTGTCACTCAAATAAAAATGATACTCCCTCAGAACTTTTCTATCATCCTCAGTGCTATTATTTGCATGTCTATAAACAATATGGACAAACATAGCTACTTGCACTAAATTATAATACTGTGATTGAATTTCCTCTTGCGGAGCTAGAGTATAATTTTCTGCAAAATCAACCACTGAAAGTATAGTACCAATTGGAAATGTGTTTCTACATGCACGAAATTGGCCATCAAGCCATCAAGCATGTTGAGAGTGCATGATATATTTTGGTACTATCTTATTCTTAAATTCACTCATGAATGCATGCACACTAACTTTTTCTGTAACTAAATCACAACGCTTTCCTATTTTTCCATCTTTTAAAGAATAGTGAACATTCTTAAATCTTTTAACTTCTACTAATTGTTGTCCAAAATCATTATCAACACTTTCATGCATACAAATTCCTAAGAATGAAAGGTTTCCACAGTCAATGCATTGTCTAGAAATACAAGAACTTAAATAAAACAATTTACCATTAGATCTTTCACAAAACAAACTTGAAATAAATTCCCTTATTGCTTCAGGTGGCATATTAATACCGCATTCCTATATAATCACGTTAGTATGCAAGGTACAACATATATATCGAAAAACATCATAAAAATAACGTAATGAACATGTGTTTTACAACAACAAGATATTCGTTGCTTATTAATTTTTACATACCACGGTTTACATTTTTCAAAAGACCTTTGACTTATTTTAATATTACCGGGTAACACTAAATCACCACAAAATTTTCTATAAAATTCAGTTTGTGTTGTATCTAATAAGTGTTTTGGGTGAGGATCGTGAACTTTGGACCCCACCCTTAATTTTAAAACATCTCTAGCATTAGATGAAACCCTAGTATTTTCATGCCAATATTTTTCAATCAAAGATTTAATTTCAACATTCAATTTCATATCAGACCTCGGGAGTCGACCACTGAAACTCCAACATTGGTTGATAGGATCATTTTCTATAATTATTCTTCTTTTTGCCGCTCTTAGCAATGTTTTAGGATGTATTTTTAAAACTTCACTAATATTTCTTACCATTCTTTTATTCAAAGTTGCTTTATTAACTATAGCAGTTGTTATAGCTCTTCTTGCTGCATTTTTATCTTTAGATCGACTATTTTTTCCAATCGATTGAATGGCACTAGCAACAGTACACATAGCATGTTTCAATGATTGATCTTTTCTTTTTGGTTTAACAAAAAAGCCTAACCTTTTCATTATTTTCCTCATTTTTTGCATTCTCATCAATTGCATCATTAGTTGACATTGAATTGTAAGTTTTTTACGATAAAAGAATTCGTTGTATATTTTATTTGCATGTGTTCTTATCTGCCTCCAAGAAATTTGACCAGGAAGATTATCAAAAACACCACTTTCAATTTTTAAAAAAGTATTTTCATTAAATTCAACATCACATTCTAGATTTTCATCTTCATCTTCATTTTCATCTTCAATTTCATTTTCATTTTCATTTTCATTTTCAACTTCAAAACGATTTACATTTTCATCTTCATTTTCATCAACAAAACAGTTTTCATTTTCATTTACATCAACAAAATGGTTTTCATTTTCATTTACATCAACAAAACGGTTTTTGTTTTCATTTTCAATAACAAGATTATTCTCAATTTCATTTTCAACAAAAGGATCATTCTCACTATCATTTTCAACAAATTCTATAAAAGTTTCATCTCTCTGAATATTATCAATGTCAACATCGTTAAGTCCAGCATCTTGTAAAATTTCTACATACGAATTTACAAATTCACTAACATGTGGATTTGAAGACGTACCTGGATTTGTGCATATTGAAACATTATCCATAGCATTGAAAGAGGGATTTGAAGACATAGTAGGACTTGATTGTATAATCATATTCTTCTCCAAATTGACTTCTTGCAAATTCGCTTCATCTACAACCATGGTCTCCTCTATGTTTGCATCTTCAATAGTTGTGGAATTGGATGCTCCCCCATCATTCATTGATTTAATTCTCATTCTTCTTTCTCTTTGTCTCTGTCTCTCTTTTTCTTTGTTTGCTTCAATTTCTTCAGGATTCAATGTATTCCTCCTCTTATTACAAAATTTATTTCCCATGATTATAAAATTCTCAAGCACAAATGAATGTAAATAGTGAAATTCTTCAAAAAATTCGATTCAAATTGGAAGTTGAAGACCTAAAAGGACTAAATATTTCCTCTTGTGTTCCTCAAAACAAGTAGAAAACTAGCACAATTCTACTTTAAAACTAATTTCTTCATGCCTCCTTTGAAAAAAATTATCAAAAAAGCAAGTCACCACCTATAAAAAAATGCTCAATGAAAAAAATAGAGCAATTTTACTGTTCTCGGTCGTACATGTGAAGTTGCAAACTTCACAATAAAAATTGATAGTATTTAAAAAAACACAGTTGACAGAGAAATGAGATCCTGAGTTTAAAACAGGATCCTATATCTTTAAATACGGGATCCCGATTACAAATCAGGATCCCGTTCTGTTGTCAACGCTCACCGGATTTAATTATAGGAAACGGGATCCCGATTACAAATCGAGATCCCATTTTTTTTTATTGGAATTTTTTTTTGGCCTTGTGGTCGAGTTTTTGCTTTGAATTTTGGTTCGGGAAAAGTGTTGGGAGTCCGAACCTAGGCCTTCAAGCTGGTTTGACCTGCAACTTGAAGGTTCTAACAATGTTAGGGAAAAAAATCGAGTTTGGACATATGGCTGACGACTTTTTTTGCAGAATTTTTTAACGAAATTAAAACCCATTTTAGATGAGACAATGCAAATTTCAAATATGTAATTTTTTTTACAATTGAATTATTTTTTCTATTTTTCAATTAATTTCTGATGAAATTGGTCCATAAACTTTAAATATCAATGTTTTTTACTATTTTAATAACTTTTGATCAACATAACATTTTGACGAACGAATTGCACAAGGGCAAACTTCAGACAATTCTTTTCAATTTAAAAAAAAATGCAAAAAATGATAACTTTAGGTCATCTTATGCGTGTCGTACACGACGATTTTTCTAAACATCAAATATGCCTGATAAAAAATTAACAAAAAAAAAATATTCAATAAAAAATTACAAAAAAATATCTAGGGCACGCTTCAGTGAGTCACAAGTCTTTTCCCAAAAGGATTTAGAAAAATATGATAATTTAAGTCAAAATATCGATGTCGTACACGTGCATGGTATGGTAAAAAAAAATGACTTTTTAATAGTGGTTTTTACAAAAGCCTATTGAAACTCAATTTGTACAATGTGGGTATTGAAATAAATTACATATTTGGAAACTAGACTCCAGTACTACATTTTATGATTACTGACTTGTTTGAAGATTTCATCTCTAAGTGCTTCAAATTTTAAGGTCAAATGTGTCAAACTCTGAAAATCAGAGAAAACACTTCCACTTTTTGGCCAAAAAGTGGACTCAACTTTTTGCCCGAACCCCCATCGTCTCAACCCATCTTCCCTAGTGTGCCTCATTTTCCTTTGCATAGTAGGATGGAGTATGATCTTGTTGAACAACTTAAGAATACTCCCACAAATATATCCCTTTGGGATCTAATTCAAACTTCACCTAGTTATCATACTACGCTTCAAAAAACCTTGCAACAAGTGGTGGTTCCCTCTAGTGCAAATCTTAGTGAAGTAGTAGCTCTAATTCAAGGAATGAATGTGATTAATGTAGACATTAAATTTCATCAAAATTAGTTACCTCCCTTAGAAGTAATAAAGAAAAATATTACGTTCATGATAATAGTTATCTTCAATAGAATAGTAATAAAATGAACCCCTATTGACAATGGCTCAACTCTTAATGTGTGTAGTGTAACCCTTTTGGATAAACTTGGCATGTATAAATTAATTATTCAACCTGATTCTTTATCGATTCGAGGATTTGGAAATGTAGGAAATCAAATGCTTAGTGTGAACACTTTTCTTATTACAGTTGGAAAGGCCACATTACAAACTCTTATCCATGTCATGCCTCATGATCTTTCATACAATATCCTTCTAGGAAGACCCTGGACTCATGGGATGCATTAGGTACCTTCAAATCTTCACCATATCATGAAGTATTTCTATAACAATAAAGTGTATCAAATTGAAATAGCTCTTGAGCCCGAAAGTTGCTTACAAATTAAAAAAGAAATGACAAGTCCTCTAAAGACATTAATCCCAACTTCCAAGATAGAACCTATGAAAGAAAAGCAACAAGAGAGTAATATTGAAAAATTCAAGAATTTATTGGATGATGATTAGGGTTTCTTATATTTCACACTTAAATTCACGAGAGAATACAAGATTATGAACAAAGAGTCTAGAAAGGGAAAAGAAAAAGCAATAATTTCAACACAAAATTTTAAAGTACTTACCTCAACCACTTTAGAAGAAGAAGAAAATTACACAACAAAATTTGATGAATTTGATTATGAATAACCACTGAATCTAAAATAAATCAAAAATATTTATGGAAGATATTATGGACTTATGAAACAACTTGGGTATAGTGTAAAAGGATGTGGTGCTAGAGAACAAGGTATCTATGTCCCTATAGAGCCTACCACAAAAGAAACAACTAATGGTCTTGGTTATTTTTTCTTGAAAGAAACAAACAAGCCTTCACTCAATATCAAAACTCTCCCAAAAGATTCATCTAAGCCCACTTTAACATTAGTGTATCCTGAATTGGTAGACACTACTGGTCTAGGTTATTACCATTTGAAAGACACGAAAGAAACAAATAAGTCTTCACTTAACATTAATTTCATCACACAAAGCACTCCTAGGACATGTCTTAGTAATGATTAGATTTAGTTATATTTTACACCATCCTTTGAAGGAGTGAAAAAAATATCACATTCTAAAGAGTCTTGTGTAAGAATGGCATCTTGTACTAAGCAAAAGATATCTTTGTCACAAAATAAAGAAACATATTTTATGGATCAAGAGAGTATCTTATCGAGAATCCTCCAAGATCATTTGATATCCCTAGAAGAGCACAAAAGAAATTTTACTACAAGATTTCATTTCATGCATATAATTTAGTGTGCAGCAACAAAAAAAGTATCCCTCTACTTTTCCTTGCTTGTTTGGGCCCTACTTGTTCAATTAAGCATAATGTTGCCCTGATTTAGTGTTATAATGTGTTTGACACATTCACATTGGGTGTTGGGCCCTTGTTAGCTAAATGAACTTAATTGTACCTTATTTAAGGTTTTGTAAAGTGTTGTTCCACGCTTTCACATTTATCTAGGGTTTTCTTTATTAATTGGGCTTGTTTACGCCTTGTTTGGCCTTATTTTTCATCCACAAGCCTTAATTATGCATCTTTTCAAGGATAATCCCAACACAAACCAATATCCAATAATAATTCATGTCTTTTTAGGTTGTGCTACTTAGATTTAGTTATCTAGGACTCATACACCACCTTGGGCGTGTGGATTCCACTTAGGTTTTGGGGCCCTCATCTTGATTTCATATCAATCTAAGCAATTTTGAAAATGTGTCCCATAATTATTGCTTAATGGGACCCATACGCCACTTATGGTGTATGATTCTTGTGTGGAACAAAATTAAATTAAATTGATATTCTTAGAGTGGGATTTTATCCTTCTAGATCTGATGTCAACTTGTAGTGTTGTATTTTTGGGAGATTTGGCATAAACAAGTATAAATACAAGGTTATTTCACTCATTTTTCACCTAACAATCTAAGATTTCAAGCATTCATGCAAATTTTAGTTCACAAGAGCATTCAAGGGCTAATTATCAATCATTTTGGAGCATTATTGAAGCATCAAACATTGTGTCAAAGTCATCATGCATCATTTCAAAGTCACCATGCATCACATTTTTTTTTAGCTAAAAATTGTAATGTAGGGTTTTATGATTCAAGCTAGCATTCAATTAAAGATCTATCACATTCAAACAAGAATCAAGATCTACATCCATTAAAGCTACTTAATATAGTTTGTAGCACTTTATTGCTAGGGTTTGGCGAGTTGTAACATTGCATGTTGTTCATTCATAATTCCTTAATTTAATTTCATTTAATTACAAGGTTTGATTACCAAAATGGGGTTTGACTAAGGAAAACCCCTTTACACTAACAAAACAAAAAATTTCCATCTCTTTAGTGTGTGATTTGAAAATCTAGGTTGAAGACATATTGAAGAGAAAGATTGGAGAAAATTTTCAAGTATTCAAAGTTGTCAAAGTTGTCACCTTTCTTTGGAGATCACAAAAGGATATCTATAGATTGAAAATCAAAGATTCATACCCTAAAATTAGGTGGAGAAGATAGAGCAGAGATTGGAGAGTAGATTAAAAATTTGAATTTCGTAGAAAACCTAATTGCATTGATATGCCACTTTTGGCGTATGAGTCCCAATACAATGAAATTTGCATTTTTGAGGAGTTTTAGACATATCTCTACCAGATTTTTATTCCTACCCAAAAATCCTAATTTGGTACTAAAACTGGCATATGAGTCCCAATAGACATTAATTTCAATATTTTTCAACATGTTAAGCCTTCATTTGGGCCTCTACAGGTTTCCACATGCACACCTCTGATTTATAACTTTTTTTTTTGATTTACATGCTTTTCTAGGTCATATAGTGAATTGTTGCCTTGCACTAGGTTTCAACATTAGGTCTTGCATTTCATTATTCTTTCCAAGCCCTAGTTGGCAGTGAACCCATCTTTAGTTTCTAATTTGACCCTAGGACATCCCTAATGCAGATCTCTTTCCTCTTTACATCCTTGGATTGAGATCTCTAGGGTTTCCTTGAGTGTGAAGTAGGAACCCTATCTCCTTAAAGGTTGGGGCCCCCTATTTCATGATGTTTCACATAGAGTTCATGGTCATTCTACTAATAAATGCAAGGATTTGGGTAATAAAATTCAACGTCTTAGGGAATGTGGTGCTCTTCCTTGTGTTGAAGCACCTATTTCTTATAATTAACATTTATTTTCATTCTATTATGTTTCTCATCATCATCTTGGCTTATCCTTGTCTTGCACTAAGTGGGGGCAAGGGGTTTAGGTAGCCTTGTCTTTGTATGTCACTTTTTGTTGTCTCTTTTGGCTATTTGATCACCTTCCATATATATATAAGATAAATCTTGGGATATTGATGACATGCATTAAGTTGGATCGCATGTGACATACTTTTCATTCTATGTTTAGCATTACATTTTGGGGGCAACACTTTATTCATGATATAGTCTCATTCAAGAACATATGACTTGGCATAAGGTTGTACAAATAAGCTCTCATGTATTCTTCATTGGCTAATTTAAACAAAATTTCTCACAACAATGGTGTTATCAATCACTTTAAAGTGGGGGTATACATTAACATTATCTTTCGACATTTCTCATGTTTCATTGTGCAATTTTCTTTCCTCTTGCGATGTGTCCTTTTCTTGGTGGTATCATTGGGTTTTATTTCCTCCGAGAGCATTATATTTCTTTGATTTGTCCTCTATTGGAGACATTAGGCAAGATGTTCCCTAAGAAGATACGTTACATGAACTAAGTAAATATCCCTTGGAACAAAAATCTTTACTTGTATCTTGTTGATAAGCTTGAAATTTCATTTTGTGGTACCTTATCAAAGTTATCAAAAGGCATAGATTTGGTATGGTTAGTATGTATGGGAGGCGACCATAGGTGTGACTTTACCATAGCCAGTTGCTTGTTTGTGTGGGTGCATACCAACCATGTGCGTATGTGTCTCACTTCTTTGGGGGATCACCTAGTGGATATCAAATTTTACTAGTTCTTGTGAGCATGCATGTTGTTTGCATAGTGGAAAATGTGTCCTAATTTTTTTTAGATAAAAAACTAAGGCTTGATACACATCATGTTAGACAAATAGTCAAGGCTTGATCCACTCTTTTTCTTCTTCTTTCTTCTTTATGTCTTTGATAGTGCATGCTTGTATCTTGTTGTTGCTTCATACATCATTCACATGTGTGTTATTTTGTTCCTATTTTGGTTTTTTGTAGGATCTCAATCCTGGGACTTACACAACCCTCTTGATTGTTGCCATCCTATCTCACTAGCATTGGTACATGTGGACCCCTCTTGACATGAATTTGTCTACTCTATTGCAAGTTTGATGCAAGGTCATCCTCTCACTAAAGTGGGGGCTAAATGTAGTGTAGAAAAATGTATCCCTTTATATTTTCACACTTGTTTGGGTCCTCCTTGTTAAAATTTGGTTCATTTATTCGTTAATTGGTCATATTTTTCATCCAAAAGCCTAATTAAAATCATTTTTCAAAAGATAATCCCGACATTTAACAAAGGAAAAATCATAGTTTAATTTTGTTGGTTATGTGTTCTAGATCTAGGGATCTGGTACTCATATGCCCCTTTTCATGTATGGGTCCCACGTAGGTTTGGGGACCTGATTTTAAATGTTACATTGAACACAATACTTCTTGAAATTAGTGTCCCAGGTTTAAGCCACTGGGACTCATATGTGTAACCTGGTGTATGACTCTTGATTTAACTTGGATCTCTTTAAATTCAAATTCTTGGTGGTATTTTATTATCCTAGGTCTAATGTTGGCTTGTAGTGTTGTAATTTTAAGAAATTTTCCATTAAAAAGTATAAATACAAGGTTATTTCACATAATTTTTCAAGTCATCTAAGCTTTCAAGTATTCAAGCATTATAGAAAAATTATCATCAAGAGAATATGCAAGAGAAAATCATCAAGAATTTGGAGTAGCATTCAAGATTCAATAATCATGTCAAAGTCTTCATGCATCATGTGTGTTTGTGAGCTAACATTTGTGATGTAGGTTTTATGATTCAAGCAAGCATTCAATCAAGAGTCAAGACCACATTCATGCTAGCATTTTACATAAGCTTTTGGCCTTCATTTGAAGGGTTTGGTGAGTTGCAACATTGCATTTTTTCATTAATCATTCCTTCCATTCATGGGTATGTGTAGGATCATCATGGAAAAACCAGGCCCTTAAGTGGCAATAAAATTCAAAAAATCAAAGTTAGGAAACTTGACGTAAAAAATTGAATAAGTTATCTATATTATTTCAAAAATATGTAAGAATAGAATCTGTAGAAAATTGAATGTAGTTTCTAAACTACTAGGTTTATTTTTAAAAAAAATCTATTTAGTGAAAATTTGAAATTTCAATGCAGTAGTACTTAAATTTCAGGAAAAAAAGAAGAAGTGGGTGTCTGTTTGACCACCCTAACCACAATAAAATGATAACATTTTTTTATAAGATTTTACATATAAGTAGGGGACTCATGTCCCGATGTGATGCATATTTTTTTGTAATTTTTTTCCAAGTAAATAATTAATTATGATTTTTTTATTACAACTTTTAAAAAATATAAAAACTCATATGTCTGACCACCTTAACTTGGTGAAAACTTCATGAAATTCAATTTTTCTTTTAATCCTATAGTATGTGAAGCATAGAATGTGACAGATTTTTTGGATTCAAAAAATGTGATACCGTTTGAAAGCTATAGATTTTTTTCAATTAGCCTACAATCAGGACTTTAGTCGTAATTTAAATAGAAAATGAATAATAATAATTTATTAAATTCAAAGTAAAGCATAATTTATATTGGTGGAAAGCTGTGAATCTCCTTTAAAAACCCTTTTCATTTCATCAATTTTGGGTAAAAAAAGGTCGTCAGCCACATGGGCCATCATATCACTTAGATATCACCACTTTTTGGCCCATCATGATCCTGGACATACCCTCATATTTAATTTCATTTCAAGGTTTAATTACCAAAACGAGGTTTGACCAAAGTAAAACTCTATTCCTTAACAAAAAAAAAAATTCCTTCTCTTTCAGGTGTGATTTGCAGATTTAGGTTGAAGATCCATTAAAAAGAAATATTGGAGAAAGTTTTCAAAGTTGTCAGGAAGTTTATCTTCACAAAAACTCACCTACAAATCAAAATTCAAACTTTCATGATTGAAGAATCAGACAAGATGAAAGCTATAGAAGATCTCTAGAGGCTACAAAAATATCATTCAAACACTAATACTGGGAACAAATCACTCCTCTAGGCATATGAGTCCCAGTACAACCCTTTTGTTAGTTTTTAACAGATCCTAAACCAATCACCAGAAGATTTTAGATTCTACCCAGATTCTTGTAGTAGGACTAAATTTCCCAGCTTGGCGTATCAGTCCTAGTGAGTTTCAAACAATACATTTTCAAGGTTGTAGACCTTGTTTTGACTCCATCATTTACCCATGTTCTTTTGTGTTCATTCTTGTTTATCAATTTGATTTAATGCTTTCATGTCTTTAAGTTTCTAGCGTTTTGTGGATGAGTGTTTGCATTTCTTCTTTAAAGCTTCATTTTAATGGTGAACCCCTATTTAATCACATAAGGAAACTCCTAGTACATCCCTCAATCAAGTCACTTGGTTGAGGGATCTAGGTTTCCCAATGATTAAAGTGTGAAATAGGTCCAATTCCATCACCTAAAAGGTGGAAAACTATTTTTTTTAATCACAATCTTGCTATTTTTCTATTTTATTCACTGTATTCAATCTATCACTCATTCTATTTAGTATATTCGATCTCTCTCTCTCTCTCTCTCATTCTTATTAATTCTACTTCACTCTCAAGCATTATTCTCTTATTCGATCAAGATCTCTCATGTCTAGGATCTCTACACCAACACTTTGGTTCTCTTGGCATATCTTGGGTATGGCATAATCTTCCTTCCAGTATCACTATTTTTCTAAAGGGAGTGTAACTACATTCCTTTTACATTACATTATCATCTTCATGTTTGATGACATATTGATATTCTAACTTCTCTATTATTTTTATCTTGTCTATTATCTATTTTATTTTCTATATATCTATTTTTATGTGTATGGAGGTGGGAACACCTATGCAAGGATTTGATTAAGGTAAGCCCCTAAAACAACCCCAACCATTTTCATGTTTTTGTGTGTGTAGGTATTGAAGTTGGAGTGTTGCAGGAGGCTTCATTTGAGGACCTCTTGCAAGTATCCTTTCCTCCTTTCCATTTACATTATTTATTTTTCAAGCCAATTTAGTTTATTTTTATTAGTTTTATTTCATTTATTTCTATTATTCTATTAGATTAGTGTATCTTTGAGATTTTAGTTATCGAATAGTTAGTAGGCTCTCTACTATATTTGTTAGTAAATTTTATTTTCATTTGTATGAGACTATAGCATACCACAATGATGTTCATGCACCACACTGTCATCCTTAGTCGAGAACTTGCCAATTTTTTCATGAGACCTTTGTAGTCTACTCTTTCAGTCCTAAAAATCTCATCCTTTAATTCATCATAAAAAATAAAATATAAGAAAAAATCCCCTATCTTCCCCTTTTGTCACTCGAGCTTTGATCCTTTAGGTAGTCGAGGAACATTCACCCCTTTGAGATCATGTCATTTTGGGGCATAAAATTTCCTGCTCTACATTTTGGTGAACCCAATGTGAATTGTCCTTATCTTAATCTTTTATAAAAAAAAATTCTTCTCTCTTGTTTGGATGTCTATTAGACCAAGTGTTGTGACACTTTTATAAGTTTCACAACTCACCGGTACATAGTTAGAAGAAGTTATCGACACTTAGATATGGGTTCAAGAAGATAGTTTAGTCCTAATCATTTAGGTCCTGAATTAAATCAATTCACCATAGGTCTAACAAATGGTTATACCCCTCCTTTTTATCCTATTCAACCATCAATACAAGCTCAATAAAATTATCCACCAAGCACTCCTTTCGGCTCTTCTTTTATTAAAGATCATGAGTTTTCTTGCAAGGTTCCCTTTGAGCAGGTATAGTATTTATATGAGAGGTTAAAAGAGTTTGAATATTTTCTAAACAAAGATATTACATACACTCAAGCTGCTCCTATTGTTTTAGTTTGAGAAACGTTCTTATCTCAGACCAAAAGGATATTGAGTTAGTTCGAGAGATAGATAAATTTTCAAAGACTAATGTCCCCTTGTACACTTCTATCCTAGTCCAATCTTAAGATATCTAATTGGAAATCGTTGGTATAAAATTGTATGTTATGATACTAGTAGTGTCTATGCATGCTAGACACTAGTCCTTCTATACCTTCCTTCACCACTTCTAATAATACCAACACCATGTTCCTAATTTTCTTGGAGTCGGATTGGATCACATCCCTTTGGGATACAAGATCCCTGAAACTAGAACCCAAACCTCCATCACCTCAACTAGTCAGACCCCACCATCCGATATCCTCTTGAATGCTTTATTACAAAACATGGGACATATATAATTGCAATTGGCTAACCTGACTAGGTCTATTTCTTAGTCCACATTGCAACCATACTATCACCATGATCCTTTATCCCTCACCATTCTAAATTTTCCCATCCCTCAGAGGGTGGAAATCTAAAAGTTTTAAAATTTTAGTGGCAGAGGTGACATGTAGACCCATGTCTCATCCTTTACTACCATGTGTACTAATTTCTTCTATCAGGATGTGTTTTTAGCAAAGCTATTTCCATGATCTTGCAAGGATGTTGAGCTAGAGTGGCTCTACTAACTTCTTGACAACACTATCTTAAAATTCGATAAATTATTTGGTCAATCCTTATAATTTAATTCTAGGCGAATATTGGGTCAAATAACACTTTTACTAATCTCATCCATTGTGATTAAGGGGCTCATGAGAAAGTAACTGATTTTATTGCTTACTATCAATCCCCATTCTACCAAATATGTTACACCCTTCTAGATTCTAACATCCAACATATGTTCATAGGAAATCTATAGGTGGCTTTGAGAGAAAAAATTGTCCTAGTTAAATACCCTTCCCTTTCCCATCTATGTGTTACATTGAGAGATTGACAACAAATGGTGATACAGTATTGGGGTTCCTCCCTCTCCTCCTACCTTGATAATGAGTTATCTTTGTCTATTTATACAGAGCCTAAAATAAATAAAGTAGTAGAAAACATGGTTTTAATTCCTGGCAAAAAGGACTCTACAAGATACAATTTTTTTTTTACAAAATTGTTTGAGTCCTATGCTAATGTTCTTTAAAATTATTAAAATATGGTTTAATAAATCTCCCAAAAATTAGACCATTGTTCAAACCTTATCTTGGTTGGTATGATGCATAATTTTTTTGTTAATATCATTGATTTCTTTGTCATGATACTAAACTTTGTGTGCATCTTTGAAATGTTATCCAAGACCACATAAATAGCAGTATCATTTGGATCAATTATAATTAAAAAAATTAAATAAATATGGAGCCAATCCCAATAACCAACTACAAATATACAAAAATCTCTTCTCTTCTCATTCTTCCAATCTGATAATGTATGTTGCTTCTTCTTCTAAACCTATTCCTTTTGAGTATGTGAACATGGTCTCGTTCACTTCTATTCCTCCTCTAGGTCATATGGAAAATATTCTTGACATAAAATTCACACCACATGACTTGCCTCTAAACAAGGAACCTTCTCCGCTTTATATCTTGACTCAAGTCGACGGTAACGTTATAATCAATGTGATTGTTGACCCTACTAGTCAAGTCAATTTTATTACGAAGGATACAATCTTTATCAACAATTTATATTAGGAGAAGTACGAGGAGTTGAGGAGAACTATCTGTATGCATTATGGATTTTTTGTTTCTCCCATTGGTTTCATTTATTTGTTGGTCCTTGTTGGGCCTAAATATGTTGATGTCCCATTTTTCATGATTCTTGAATTCGACTTGTCTAGGGTAAGACTGGGAATTCGTTGGCTAGTCTCCATGAATATGGTTGATTCAATTTTCCACAAATTCTTAAAACTAACCCATCATAACACAATACAGACTATTCAAGATATTAGATATAAATCACTTGTGTGATGTGGGGGCTTCTCCCTAGATCATTTTGGAATCACCCTATTAGATCTCTACCACCCTATCAAGACTTATTATATAGGACCTATTATAGGTACAAGATACGAGTCATGACTCCTAAATTTATCTTCCTTCCTTCTTCTCATGTAATTTCTATGGAGGCCTCTATGTACACACAATAGTGTTCCTTGTCCTCTACATCTTTGAAGGCTAAGTACAAGCATGCTCTCATGCATAAATCTTATTCCTCTTCTATGATTTCACAACCCTCGATGGTTTCCTTAGATCCTTCTACTATACTTAGCTTAGAAAAAGGAAAGGAACCCATGTTGTGGAAGTCTAAATCTAAACTCTTCCAACTTTCGGTGCTACCCATAGTTCTCCAACCCACTCTGTATAGTAAGAGAAGCAAGTGTCCTGAGTTCTACCTTCTTCTATTGTTCATTCATCTTGATCTCCAATGCCTCCTCATGTTCCTTCACCTTCTCTCATAGCAGTAAAAGGATATGATCCCATTGTCCAGACCCCCATCTCTATCTCTACTCATCCTCCTATCCCTCCTTAGGAGTAGAATCTTCCATCGATAATGACCATCGAGACTACTCCTTTGATGGAACAAGATCCCTTAGAGTCTTCTCATGTTAATATTCTTGGTACCTATTTGTATTGCAACTAAATTATGTGTGATCACAAATGATGTTGACCATAATTAGCTTGAGAATGTGAGGCCTTACAGAACACCAAGGATGAACCTTTTGTCTCTACTTTTGCTTCTATCTCTGCTCTTTTTTTTCTTCTTCTTTTGTTCCCATCTCATCCATCTTTCTTCTACCTTCCTCAATAGATCCCAATGAACCTTGTCCTAAGAAATTGAAAGTGTTCATCACTCCATCTTTAGAGCCTCCCTTCATCACCTCTTTATTTTTTCTTCCTCCTTTTTGTAAGCTCATGGACATGCCCCATATAATGGTTGTATCCACTATGGCTCCTTCCCCTTCTCCTTCATTTAATTTTGATTGGAGGATTCCACATCCTTTGCTCAAGAAAAATTAGAGCATGATGGTCTCAAAAAGTATTTTTTACATATTCTTCATCTTGTTCTACTTTTTCTTGTACCATTCTTGTTACGGATAAGGAATCTGCTTCCTCAAATTTTGTCATTACCCATCTTCTAGAGGTTAGCAATGACTCTCTAGTTTCTCATCCTCCTTTGATTCAATCACAACACTTCACTTTAGAGAAGTTTATGTTTAACTCGTTAGAGGATATACTAACTTTCCCATCTATCTTTTCTCGATCAATGACACTAAAATCATAGGAAAATATTAATGAGGATAAAATAAATCTCTTCCTTGGCTCTTGTTATAGATGATATGGTAGAAATTTATCTTTCTATCCTTTTCGAGCTCATCCTCCTTCCCCCTATGATGATCCAGATTTGGAGTAAGACAACTTGTTAGAGGTGTCAGACTAGAGTAGTACCTCTTATTTATCTTTAGATTAGATTTGTGTGGTTTTTTGTGTTCCCCCATTCTTTTCTATTCATGTATATGCTCTCACATAGAAGACACTTGCTACCCTTGTAGGTACTTAGATACATGAGGGAAAATATTTTGTACAACTTCTATTTGTGTTGTGCAATCTAGCTTTTCACACTGAGAATGATGCAAATCATTTGGGAATTTAGGCCTCTTCCATATTGACTTGAATTTTTATTTGATATCATTTTATCTTCTTTAGATTACAATCTATTTAGGGGGTGATAAAATTTCATATTATGTGCACTATAAAATTATACATTTACTTTTATGTTTAATTTTGACCCCAAATAATTGGGTCCCCTTGTGTTCTTGATTTCTTTGTCAATACTTTTCTTGATGTTGTATATTTTTTGTGTTATCCCTTTTATGATAAAATTCCATGAATACATCTTGATATGTATGTCATGACACAACTTCTCTCAATATTTCTTCTCCTTAGAATGAACTGTGCTCGTCTACATAGTACACATAATTTAAAGGGGGGCTATCATATTTGATTATTTTCTTATCACTTTCTATCTTTTAAAAACTGTGTCTTAAAAATTGTGATGTATCTTGATCTCGTCATCTAACTTGGTGGCAACTTGACTACACTTGTATTATGATCATGTATTTTTATGATAGGGGTTCTCCTCCTTGTAGGGATTTTTTATATTGTTCATAAAGATTTTTATGATACGGTTTCTCCTCATTTGTGGGGTTCTTTTCTATCACGTATCTTTATATTTGCTTTCTATATGGTCTCTAGTATTGCACATTTTTCTATACATACCTATTAATGTTGTCTTTTTTTTTCTATCAAACTTTATCATGTCTATTTTTATCTTTTTTATCTAACGTATTTGTCTACAACTAACATGTTTGTGGTGAGATCAAATTCAGATTTGCAAGATGGAAGAATCATGTCCTCTCCACATCTTAGCTCAACCTTTCAATTTAATATACTAGATCAAAGATGTGTCCTCTTCATCCTGGGTATACTCTCTTCACCCTATTTCTTTCTCTACTTTAGCTCACATCTGTTATAATAATTTTTCTTGTTAAAATGGGGGAAAATTTAATGTGAAAAATTGCATCCTATGCAATTTTGTATTCTACAACCTCCCCTTTAGCTTGATTAAATGCAATAATGTAATTTCCCTTTCATTGAACCTGAATGTTGTTCTCAAACCTTCCATTTTTAGCCGTTAAAGTGAAATTTTGTTCTAGGTGATCACACAATGTGCAAACATCTATGCACCACACAAATGTCCCAAAAACATTCTTTCCTATATAGCTATTAGAACATTACACAGTTTCCTACCTTCCTGCAAAGTGTAATTCCTTTGCAACTTGAAAACACATCAAAAATACCCATTTGCATGCCTATATGCCATTCAAACATCATATGTTTCCATTCCTTTCACTCAATTCAATCTAGACCACTCATTCTATTTAGTATATTTAATATTTCTCCCATCCTTGTTTATTCTAATTCACTCTCAAGAATTCTTCTCTTATTCTATCAGGCTCTCTCACATCTTGGCTCTCTACACCAACACTTTGGTTCTCTTAGCACATCTTGGGTGTGTCATACTCTTCCTTTTGACATCACTATTTTTCTAAAGGGAGGTTACTACATTACTTTTATATTGGATTATCATCTTCACATTTGATAGAATATTCAAGTTCTAAATTGTCTATTATCTTTATCTTGTCTATTGTCTATTTTATTTTCTATCTATTTATCTAGATATATGTGAAGGTGGGAACACCTACATATGGGTTTGACTAAGGCAAGAGCCTAAAACAACCTGACCATTTTCCCATTTCTATGTGTGTAGGTATTGAAGTTGGAGCATTGTGGGAGTCTTCGTTCAAGGACCTATTGTAAGTCTCCTTTCTTTCTTTTTAGTTCTATTATTTCTTTCCAACCTCATATAGTTTATGTTTATTAGTGTTATTTTGTTATTTTAGAACATCTTTGAGATTTTAGTTACCAAATAGTAAGTAGGCTCTCTATTGTCTCTATTGTCTCTATTAGTAAATATTTTATAGTTCATATGAGATAAAACAAGTGGAGGGCATCTATATGCCACGATGTCATCCTTGGTTGAGAGACTGCTATTTTTCTCATGAAACCTCCATAGTCTACTCTTTTGGCCCCTAAAATTCTCATACTTTAATTCATCATAAAACATAAAATATAAGTGCATCTCCCTTGTCTTCCCATTTTATTACTTGAGCTTTGATCCTTGAGATAGTCAAGGAGCATTCACCCTTTCTATATCATGCCATTTTGGGGTATCAAATTTCCTCCTCTATAAACAGGTGACCTTCAAGGACTATGTCACATAGGAATAACATACCCCTACTTGATATATTTAAGTTATCATTATACAATATAATTCTTAATAAGAGAGTGTTGGAGATTAGTGTTGTCATTGGTGCAATAGAAATATATTGTTGGACACCAACAAGGAGTTTGTTGGATATTGTTGCACTGTGTTTTCTATTAGTCTTGTCATTGATGCCAACCTATGTCAACCTCTAGTATGGTGTTGTAGATGGGGATAATTATGAACGTTCTTGTGGTTTTGAGTAGGTTTTGCTGATGCAACTGGTTCACTTGGTTTCCAAGTGCTTTTGAGAAAATTTGAATAAAGAGTGTATAAGGTGGAAAAGTTGGGTTCTACATTATGCTTTGAATTCCTTCATAGTTGAAGTTGTTCTTTTGTAGTTTGGATGAAATGATCAGAGGTGTTTAGAGGTGTTATATCCAAATTTTTAGGTTCTAGATCATGCGGCATTAGAAGATATCTAATAGTGTGTTGCTTGTGAAGAAGGTTGTTTGGGAGAAATGGAATTTCTTCACATTTCTTTGCATTGAGGTTTATTGTCTTATGGATTTGGGAGTGTGAATGTATTTCTTATATCTAACTTTCCCTGGTGTGTTTGGTGTTTAGGTGTTCCATAAAGTTGGTTATTTAGTTGTATGTCTATGATAGTATGGCTAGTTGCATAGGATGATAGTATTCTTAGTTTCAAGTGGTTGTAGACTTTTTTTTGAATATTCTGATGGTGTTTGAATATTATGGCATGTTGTGTGATGTTGAATCATGGTATGCAATGTTTTTTTTCAAAACTAGTAGATTGAATTGATTGCTTGTTAGTGCTAATACATGTTTGGTTGACCTGTCTTGTTAGTGTTACTTGCAAATGTGCTTCATGCATTTTGGAAGTATGGTATTGTATGTCGTTGTATATTTGGGTCCAAGTTAGCCCTTGGTTTGGTTTTCTTTCACTTCTTTAAGCTATGAAAGTGTTTGGTGCTGACTTATTTGGTAGTTACACATTTGAGGTGGATACATTTTACTGAGGCCAACCTAGAAAAGATTTTTTGAGGCTATAGAGGATATATAAGCAAGATTAATTGTTGGAGATATGTGTGATGTGTTTTGTGATGTAAAATTATGTTATGTTATTAGGTTTTTAGACTTGAGTGTGAGATTAAACACCTAAGGCCATCGAAACTAGTTAACAATAGTTGTCAACGTTTTTAGTGTACCTGTAGTTGATGAAGGAAATGACCTAAAGGTTGCGGATGGTGTAGAGTTGTTGTGGTGGATCTTCCTATTTCTCTGAGGTAGTGAACCTTTTTGTAAAATTATTCATCTATTCTTTTTTATTTTAGATAGAGATTCCTTTGGAAAGTGAGCTATTCTTTTCTTTTGGGTAGTGAGCCCTTTCAAAAGTGAATTTTTTTTAGTTGGTGTTGTTATTCATATATATGTGAGTTAATCCTCACTTTAGTTTTTTCTTGAGTAGGGTTTTCTGCATAATTTTTTTGTTTTATTATGTATGGTTGTTGATTTATTTATGTTTCACTTGTTTACATTCATGCTAATTCTTAACATGGGTTTGAATATTCATGAGGGTTTTAATTATTTAATGTACAACTTATTCACCCCCCTCTCAGTTTTCTTGTGTGTCCATAATTTTTATCATAGTTTTAATTCCTTCCAAGAAGCTTAACCACTTGAGGTAGATCCATATGGAACACAAGAATGGTGTTAAGGTCCCTTTGTTCGATGGAAGAAACCATTTTTTCAAGAATTTTAGGATGGAAGACTTTCTTATTTCATTAGGGTTTGGTGTTTTGAAGTTAGTTGAAACTGGGTCCACTATGCCTACTACTCCTCTAGAAATTGATGATGAGATCAAGTATTATGAGAATAATAGAAAAGAAATGAATGCTATCTTCACTAGGATTTAGGATTTAGAACTTGTGAAGGTGATAAGCCTCAAAACTTCCAAAGAGATATGGACAAAGTTGTGCATCATTTATGAAGGAGATGATAAGGTCAAGCACACAAAGATGCAAAATTTCAAAGCCAAATTTGAAACCCTAAGGATGTCAACAAATGAATATATTGTTGGATACATGTTCAAAGTGGATGAAATTGTCAATGCCATTAATGGTATTGGTGAAAAAGGTATTGAAAAATCTTACTAAATCTTGTGGTGTTCAAGTTTCTACTATTGAGGAAGCTCAAAATTTGGATTATTATTCTAGAGATCAAATGTTTGGTGTGTTGACTACTTTTGAATTAAGAGAGTTTGACCAAGATACTTAAAGGAAAGAAATTTCTTTTAAATTCCACACAAAAGAGAATGATGAATTTGATCCATATGATCTTGATAAGGTGGAAGAAAATTTTATAAGGAGATTGAAAAAGGAAATTAGAAAATACAAAGGTAAGTTACCCTTCAAATGTTTCAATTTTGGAATGATAGGTCATTATGCTTCTAAATCTCTAATCAAAGTTTCAAATGACAAACATAAAGATCATAATGGAAAAAATTTCACGAATTTTTTTTATGTTAAAGAATATATTGGCGTATTTGATGATGAGGAATTAGACTATCTAGATGATGGAAGTGATGAATGCTTTTTCATGACTCTAAATTTTGGAAATAATTCTACTAATTTTGAAAGACACATGATGGAAATTTCTCCAAAAATAGGTCAGAGTATTGAAGGAACTATGTTGACTATTTTACGTTCAAGAGAGGAGAGAAACTACTGGATAATTTAGAGTGGATGCACAATTTATATGATAGGTGATAAGAGTAAGTTTTTTAATATTGAAAAGTATGATGGTGGTCTTGCTAATTTTGGTGATGATACATCTACTAAGATCTATAGAAAGGTTTCCATTAGTTTTTATGGAAAACATAAGACATATGATGTTCTTTATGCCAAGGCTCTCAAGCATAATCTTCTCAGTATAGGAAAAATGTGTAGTAGAGGATATAATTTGGTGTTTAAGGATGATGGTTGTGAAATAAAAATAGGAAGCTCTATAAAGTTGGTTGTTGATAGAATACAAACATAAGGAAATTTTTATTAAATAAAAGGTGGTGGTGTTAAGTGATTTATGTCTCAAAATAGTGAAAGTTGGATATGGTATACAAGAATGGGTCACATAAAATTTGGTAACCTAGTAAAGATCAAATATACCCAATCCATGAGAGATTTGCTAAGAATGAAAAAGTCTAATAATGCACTTTGAAAGGAGTGTTTGTTTGGAAAGTAGAAAGAGAAGAGGTTCAGAACTAAGGAATATTCTACTATATGACCTCTAGATTGGTGCATAGAGACCTATATGGACCTACTAGAACAAGAAGATCTTAAGGTGATAGGTATTTTATGTTATTCATAGATGATTACTATAGAATGACTTGGGTGACATTTCTCCAAGATAAAGAAAAATATCTAGATAAGTTAAAATAAATTTAATCTATGGTTAAGAATGAAATGGATTTGAAAATAAAAATTTTGAGGTCTGAAAAAGGTGGTGAATTAACCTCAAATAAATTTAATATCTTTTGTGAAGATCATGGGATATAAAGGAATTTATCATCTCCTATGACTCCTAAATAGAATGAATTTGTGGAAATGAAGAATATGATAGCTAAAGAAGCAACAAGAACTATGATGAAGGAAGAAAATCTACTAGAAGTCGATTGGAAATAATTTATTCATACTATAGTGTAAATTTTAACAGAGGACAAGCAAGAGTGAATTTTTTGAAGACCCCATATGAGATATGGTATTCAAAACCTTCTACTGTGAAATATTTTAGAGTGTTTTGAAGAAAATATTATATCAGGAGGGATGAAGAGAACTTAGGAAAGTTTTCAATGCAAGATCATATGAAGGAATCTTCCTTGGATACTCTACAAAAAGAAAGGCATACAAATTCTATAACAAAAGACTAAAGAAGATAGTTAAAAGTGAAAGTGTCAAAGTAGATGCAAAATCACATTAGAGCTCATTGTTGATAGAAGGTTATGAATTAGATGAATCCCTGTGCAAAGATAAATAAAAGGAAGAGAATGAGATTCTAGTTGAAGAGGAAGAATCTCCAAAAAGAATCCTAGAAATCCTAAGTATGTGTAAAAGAATCATTCCAAGGATCAAACCATTGGAGATAAGAGAAAAGGTTCCCTGACAAGAAGAAGAGATGCTATGGAAAAATAATAGGTAATTTTTTTTTACTTTCTTAGATAGAACCTAAAATAGTAACTAAGGCATGTAAGGATGAGAATTTTATCAAAGCTATGGAAGAAGAACTGAGGAAAATTAAGAAGAATCAGACATGGGAACTAGTCCCAAGACCAACAAACAAAAATATGATAAGAACTAAATGGGTTTTCAAGAACAAGTTGAATGAGAATGGAGAAGTTATTAGAAAAATGGCTAGAATTGTGTGTAAAGGCTACTCACAAGTGGAAGGAATATATTTTGAAGAGACTTTTTCTCTAGTAGAAAGAATAGAATCCATTAGAATGTTTTTTAAAATTGGATCATATAAAGAATTCTTGAGGTGTATTAGATAGATTTCAAGTCTATATTAATGAATAGTGAGTTAGAAGAAGAGGTGCATATTGAAAAACTATAAGGTTTTAGTTATCAAAATATCTCAACATGGTCTATAGGTTAAAAAAGGCATTGCATGGACTCAAACAAGATTGTAGAGCTTGGCATGCAATATTGGATAAATACTTATTAAAAAAGGATTAAAAAAAGGTACCACATATAGTAATATTTACTTCAAGGTTGAGAGAGATCGAATCTTTATTTTGGTTTTGTATGTTGATGACATAATATTTGGTGGAAATGAGAAAATGTGTAAGAGGTTAGTAGAGGAGATGCAAAATGAGTTTGAAATATCAATGTTTGGGGAGATTAATTTCTTCCTTGGGCTACAAATTTGTCAATCTGATAATGGTTTATTCATCTCAAAATAAAAGTATTTCAAGGATTTATGTTAAATAAGTTTGGAATGGGAAATTGCAAACTAGCATGTACTCCCATGGTTACTGGTTGAAAGTTGAGAAAAATGATGAGTTGCCTAAGATAGATAAGAGAAAGTATAGATCCATTATTGGTGGATTCTTATATCTAACTTCTACTAGAATAGATATCATGCATGTAGTATGTCATGTGGAAAGATTCCAAGGAGGCCCTAGAGAACCACATGTGGTAATATTAAAAAGGATATTTAGATATTTGAAAGGTACTCTCGACTTTGATCTATGGTGTTATAGGTATATTGTTTTCTCTTTGGTTTCTTATAAAATTAAGATAAAGGTAGGTTTAATAGATGACATAAGAAGTAGAAGTGGATGTACTTTCTTTCTTAGAAGCAAATTGGTTTCTTGGTTAAGTAAGAAGCAAGATTGAGTTTCATTATCTATTGCATAGGTAGAATATATTGCAGAAACATCTAGTTGCACACATGTTGTGGATGAAGCAAAAAATGAAGGATGCCAAAGTATCAATGATGAACCTATTCATATCTTGTGTGATAATATAAATGCTATCAACATTCTAAAATATTTGATAATGCATTCAAGGAAAAAGAATATCTCTAGATATCTAGTATCTATTTCTAAGAGAGAAAGTTGTAGTGAATGAAGTGAAGTTGGAGTGTGTGTCTATAAAGGATAAAATTGTATAAATTTTCACAAAATCTCTTCCAAAAGGTACATTTTAGTATTTCAGGCATAAGCTAGGGGTGATTGACCCTCCCTCTTTCAACTAGATGCATGAGTTGGTGTATCTATCCAGGGTAGCTATTCAGGGTACATGTTTGGTCCCATACTAATGAAGACTATCTCTCAAGGGGAGTAGGTAGTGGTTTCTTTGGTTGGTGTAGTCAAGGGGAGCATATCTTGGACCCCTAAGTGGGAGAGAGAAGTGAAGAGAGTAGTGGATAAAAAGTATTTTGTAGGTGTTACCCTTTTCCATTAATGTTAAAGGGGAAGAGAGTGAAGTTTGAAAAACACAATGAAATAATTGATTTCAAATGTGGAGAGAAGATTGAAAAAAAAAAAAAGAGATGGGAAGAAAAGAAAGAAGTATGAAATGTATGAAATTTCTAAGGGGAGTGTTGATATAATGTTGATTTTTTTGTTGATTATTTTTCAAAGCTGGTGTCGCCATCAATGACAAAGGGGGTGATTGTTGGAGATGTGTGTTGTCATTGATGTCAATAGGGATATTTTTGGATGTCAACGGGGAGTTTTTTGGAGATTGTTGGGTATGTGTAGGATCATGATGGGCCAAAAAGTGGCAATATGATGGGTATGTGGCTGACAACCTTTTTTACTCAAAATTGATGAAATGAAAGGGTTTTTAAAGGAGATTCTCAGCTTTCCACCAATATAAATTATTCTTTACTTTGAATTTAATAAATAATTATTATTCATTTTCTATTGAATTATGACTAAAGTCTTGATTTTTAGGCTAATTGAAAAACATCTATAGCTTTCAAATGGTATCATATTTTTTGAATCCAAAACATGCGTCACATTCTATGCTTTGCATACTATAAATTAAAAAATAAAAAATGAATTTCATGAAGTTTTGACCAAGTTAAGGTGGTCAAACATACGAGTCTTTATAATTTTTAAAAGTTGTCAAAAAAACTTATAATTAATTATTTACTTGGAAAAAAAAATACAAAAATAATGCATCACATTGGGACATGAGTCCTCTATTTATATCTAAAATATTATAAGAAAATATTATCATTTTAATGTGGTTAGGGTGGTCAGACAAACACCTACTTCTTATTTCTTCCCTGAAATTTAAGTACTACTATATTGAAATTTCAAATTTTCACCAAATAGATTTTATTTTTTTGTAAATAAACGTAGTAATTTAGAAACTACATTAAATTTTCTACAAATTTTATTCTTACATATTTTTGAAATAATATAGATAACTTATTCAAATTTTTATGTCAAGATTGCTAACTCTGATTTTTGAAATTTTTGCCACTTAAGGGCCTGTTTTTTCCATGATGATCATGCACATACCCTGTTCCACTATGTTCTCTATTAGTGAACATTATCATTTATTTCAACCTCTAGTATAATATTCTAGATGGAGATAATGTTGAAGGTGCTTGTTGTGTTTTGTAGGTGTTGCTGATACAACTAGTTCACTTGGTTTCCAAGTTATTCTAAGAAAAAATGAATAGAGTGTACATGGTGACAAATTTGTTGTTTACATTATGCTCTACATTCCTTCATGGTTGAAGATGTGCTTTTGTAGTTTGGATGCGATAATCAAAGGAGTTTGGAGGTGTTATATCTAGAGTTTCAGGTGCTAGATAATGTAGTAGTAGAATCTATGTTTGATAGTGTGTTTTGTGTCAAGAAGGTTCTATGGGAGAGATGAAATTGCTCTACACTTCTTTGTGTTGAGGATTCTTGTCTTGCAAATTTGGGAACATGCTCACACTTATTGTATCTACCTTTTCTTAGATTTTTTGGTGTTCATTTGTTCCACAAGGGTTTATAGTGAGTTACATTTCTATGATAGTATGGTTGGTTGGATAAGATGATAGTATTGTCAGTCTCAAGTGGTTGTGGTAGTGTCGCCAAATAGTCTAATGGTGTTGGAATATTCTAGGATTTTTTGTGATGTTTCTTCAAGGTGTGCAAGGTGTTTCTGGACCTGTTTCTGGACCTGGTGAATGTAGAGAAATTCACATAGAAAAGGGTAGAGGATCGAGGGAATAGAGATTTATAAATGGGGTTGAGTCATAGATCTATTAAGAGAGCCCTATTTCAGAAGGAAAATGTGTGAGGAACTGTAGTAATAGAAAAAGTATCCCATTTCCTCACTTAATTTGGGAATAGTTAATAATATAATGAGTGTATTGTTGCCTTGATTTGGTGTTGTAATGTGTTTTGTGCATTCACATTAACTTTAGGGCCCTTTTAAACTAAATGGACCTAATTGTTCCTTATTTAGGGTGTTGTAAAGTGTATCTTTACACTTTCACACTAATCTATGGCTTTATCAATTAATTAGGGTTATTTATGCCTTATTTGGTCCTATTTTGCATTCACAAGCACAATTAAATGTATTTTTCTATGGATAAACCTGACACTTAGCAAATAACCAATTATAATTTAATACTTTCAGTTATGTGTTCGAGATCTAGGGATTTGAGACTCATACGCCACCTTGGGCATATGCGTCCCTTCAAGGTCTTGGGACATGATTTTAAATTTCACATTGAACATGACACTCCTAGAAATCTACGTCCTAGGTTTTAGCTACCGGAACTCAGTCACCCCAATTGGCGTATGAGTCCCACTTTACCTTGGACCTATTTTAAATCAAATTCTTGGCAATATTTTACTATCCTAGATCTAATGTTAGCTTGTAGTGTTGTAATTTTGAGAAATTTCACATAAAAAAGTATAAATACAAAGCTATTTCACTTAGTTTCACCAAGAAATTTTGAGTGAAGTATCCTAAGATTTCACAAGAGAATTAGAGATTATTCAAGAGTATTCAAGAGAATTCAAGGGAATATTTGAAGAAGATTATTGCAGCATTCAAGATGCATTATCATGTCGAAGGCTTGATGCATCATGCATGTGGTTTTGAGCTAATGTTGTGATGTATTGTTAAAGATAAATTCAAGTATTCAAAGTCATTATATTTCATCAATAATCATCCTCAAGATCTACATCCATTGAGGCTACTTCATGCTTGTTTACAAATCTACAAGGTTTCAAACAAGGCTCCTTTTGTTTCATCTTATGTTTCATGTTTCATTTCATTCATGCTTCATTTCTCATCAAGTTTTGATTACCAAAATGGATTTTGACCAAGGAAAACCCCCATTTCATTAAAAAACAACATTTTCCCCTCTTTTTGTGTGATTCTAGGTTTATAGGTTGAAGAAAAACTAGATTTGAAGCCTTGAAAAGTACCAAAATGATAAAGTTGTAAAAGTTGCAAAAGTTATCATAAAAATTTGTCAAGACTCATGGAAACTTATATCTAGAGAAAGACATCCAACCTATTTGCATGAAACCAATGGGAAAGTGCTTATTTGATCCATCTTTAGAGGCTCACAAAGTTTTCCTTTAGAATTCTACTCTTAGGATACTCTGTGATAAAATGCAACACTTTGCAACAGTCTGGGCATATGATTCCTAGTACAACAGTCTTACCAAATTTCAATAGATCTAGATCATTCACTGAGAGATTGAAGATCTTGTCTAGGAACTGTATACTAGGACTAAATCACCCAGTTTTGTGTATGAATCCTAGTACACCTCAAAAGCAATAATTTTTGAGGTTGTAGACCTTTTTTCAAGCATCTTCAATCTTCCAAGTGCCCCTCTATATATCTCAGATTTATCATTCTGATTTTGAGCTTCATTTCCTAGGTTACATTGGCTAGATTTTCATATTCCTTGCAATTCCTTCTTTCTAATCATTTGCTTAGTGGTGAACCCCCTTTATTAATCATACCCAAGGAGACCTTGTAGCCATCTCTTTTCCTAATTCAATCATTAGGTTGAGATCTCTAGAGTTTCATTGAATAAAATAAGAGCAAATAGGTCCTCTAGTTCTATCTCCTAAAAGGTGGAACTCTATTTCCTACTATTCATTCCGGTGAACCCGACCTTTGGAAACCTTTATTTCTAATTTGGAGAGAATTTTAGTCCTAGATCTAGCTTACATTAGCTTTGCATTAGTTAATTTTCATTTACGGATTCTAAACATTACATCAGTGAAAAGTGTGTATAGGTAATTTTTTTGCATCATAGATCATTCAAATTCACTAAAAAAATGTAATTGCACAAAGTCACCCTAAACATAGTTTAGAATTTTTTGAATTTGGTGTAAAAACCCTAATTGGGACTCATTTTTCCATCTAGGTGATTTAGTCCCTATACTATAGGTGTCTTTCCTAGATTTCTAGGAATTCTATGATATTTATTTTTCACTATTTGAACCTCCAAAAAACCCTAACTGGGGTTCATTCACCCATCTAGGCGATTTAGTCACAGATCAAACCTAAAACTAAATTTCAAAACATTCAATACATCATTTATGTTCTTTCATTTTCTATCATCAAATAACATCTTTAGTTTGCTAAGTTTCTATTTAATTCATTTCATTAGATCTAGCTTAATTTGGCTATCTGTGTGCACTACTTAATTTCAAAATTGCATTTACACATTTCATTCTAGGTCATTACATTGCATTTTAAGTCTCATTCCATTTTGAGTTTGTATAGATTACTTTTCACAAATGTTAGCATCTATCTCTTCCAAGTTTGCAAAAGGAAAAGTTCATCAATAAGAATGCTAGTCATTCATTCAATACATTTCCTAGTTATGAGAGCCTCTTGGTTCAAGAAAGTGAAAATGTTGATGCTTGCCTTAAAGCTACAACCCCTACCATCTCTCCTATTTTTTGGAATGATGTGATAGAAGAAGATGAAAGTATAGAAAACCATGATAATCACAATTTCTTTTCTCCTGATGCCTCTCCTATTTGGGAAGAAGGTATCTTGGTGAAAGAAGATGCAATGATTGAAAATAATGAAAGTCTTGTTTATCCTTCTCCTCATCCCCCTTAGGAATATATCATGGCACAAGAGAATGAGATCATAGACACATTTCTAAACATCACCTTACCTATTCTCCATTCATCCCTTTGTTGTGAGAATTTTTTAGTGAAAGTGGGTGAAATCATAGATAAACATGACCATTTGCTCTTCCCCTAGTATCTCTCTTAGTTGTGAAGAAGATATTTTAGTGTTACATGATCAAAAAAATTAGTTATGGGAGTTCTATTTGTCTCTCTTCTCCTAGGGAAAACATTATTGAACAAGATAATTCCATAATTCATAATTTCCTTACTTGTGATCAAGTCATTTTAGAAGAACCAACCTTTGAATTTCTTGAACATCTAGATTGTTGTTCTCCTAAAACATCTCTTACTAGGGAGGATATCATGGTACAAGAAAATGAGAACATTGACACATGTCTTTCAAACACCAGTAATAAGGATTCCTTAGATGAAGATGATGAAGTGAAATTAGACTCTCCTTCCCTAGGAGAAGATAGTATTATTCAACCTCCAACTCAAAACAAACCCATCCTCATCCTCAAACCACCTAAGAATAAGGTTTCACAGAAATAAAATTATAACACTGTTGCTCATATATATAAAACTAGAAACAATCCACAACCAAGAAAAATAGCTTCAACATCCCTCCCATTGCCTAACCTTATCTTTCCTAGTCCTCCTCATTTTATTTTACAAAGTGGAAAGGAGTATGATCTTTTTGAACAACTTAAGAAAACTCCTATGAAGATATCATAATGGGACCTTATTCAAGCCTCCCCTCATTATCAAAACATGATTCAAAGTGCCTTAAAACAAGTTCCTCCCCCTCGAATGTGCAATCAAATGATGTGGTTGCCCAGATTCAAGCTATAAATTTAGTAAACTTAGACATTACTCTCCATCAAGATGAGTTACTTTCACTAGAAGTGCAAAAATAAAATGAAGCTTTCATGATAATAGCTATTTTTGATAGGAAAGAGATAAAATGAACCCTTTTCACAATGGCTCAACCCTTAATCTATGTAGTGTAACCCTTGTAGATAGGCTTTGTGTGGATAAATCAAGAATTCAGCCTACCCCTTTATCTATTAGTGGGTTTGATTAAGTGGGAAACTGACTGCTTGGTGTGATCACTTTTCCAATTATAGTAGGAGAGGCCACATTACAAACTCATATTCATATTATGCCTCATGATATTTCATACACCCTCCTTTTAGGAAGAAGCTTGATTCATGAGATGCATGCAGTGCCTTCTACCCTTCATCGTAAAATGAAATATGTCTACAACAACAAATTGCACATACTTGACACTGATCATGAGCCTTATGCTATTTTATAACTTGAGAAAGACAAGTAGTGTCCTTTGAAAACATTAAAAAAAACCACAAAAGTAGAACCCATGCAAGAAGAACAAAAAGATAGGTGTCCTAAACTATTCAAAATTTTATCACTAGATGATTTGGGATCATTGGATTTTACACCTACATTCATGGGAGAATACAAGATCATAACAAAATATTCTAAAACGGGAAAAGAAAAAATGGTAATATTAACACAAACTTTGGAAGACCTTTCAAAAGAATCCACCTCAAACACTTTAGAAGAAGAAGCAATTTACACAATAAACTTTGATGAAGTTCATTATGAATAACCATCAAATCCAAAAGAAACATGAAGAATATTTTTGGAAGATTTTATGAACTTATGAAACAACTTGGTTATAGTGGAGAAGGATGTGGTGTTAGAGAACAATGTATCCATGTCCCTATAGATCCTAAAACATGAGAAATGAATAATGGTCTTTATTATTGCCCCTCTAAAGAAACAACCAATCCTTCACTTAATATCAACACTCTTACAAAAGATTCTTACTTTAACATTAGTGCATCCTAACCTAATAGACACTACTGGTCTTGGTTATTATCCTTTGAAAGAAATGAAAGAAAGAAATAAATATTCACTTAATATCAATATCATCATGAAAAACACTAATGAATGGAGTTCATTAGATTTTACATACTCCTTTCAAGTAGTTAACAAAATATCACAATCTAAAGAGTCTTGCATAAGTATGAAACCTTGTACTAAGAAAGAGATAATTTTTTTGCAAAAATGACATCCTCTACTATTAATCAAGAGAGTATCTTGTTGAGACTCCTCCAAGATTGTTTGATATCCCTCCCTCCAAGAACATGAAATTTTTTTTACTACAAGAGTTCATTTTGTGTGTATCATAGAGTTCATGGTCATTCTACTAATTAATGTAAGGCTTTGGGTAATAAAATTCAAAATATTAGGAATTGTGGTGCTCTTCCTTGTGTTAAAGCACCTAGTTCCTTTAATTGATAATTAGTTTCATTAATCATCTTGGCACACCCTTGTCTTTCACAAAGTGGAGGTAAGGGGGTTAGGTAGCCTTGTCCTTGAATGACACTTGTCATTGTCTCTTTTGGCTAGTTGACCACCTTCCATGTGTATATATAAGAGTGAGATTGGGATGTGGATGACATGACTTAAATTGGATTGCATGTGACATAATAAGTTATCCCTAGTACTGCATTTTTGGGGGACACACTTTATCCATGATGTAGTTTCATTCGGGAACATATGACTTAGCATAGGGATTTCTGAGTAAGCTCTCATGTCTTCTTCTACTTTAAAGAAATTGATCATATAAATGGTGTTAGAAATCAATTTAAAGTGTGGGAATTTGAATTGAAACTCATATTTCACTATGTGATTTTCTTTATTCTTGTGATGCGTCCTTTTCTTTATGATGCCATTGGGTTGATTTCCTCCGAGAGTGTGATATTTCTTTGACTTGTCCTCTCTTGGATACATTAAGAATGATGTTCCCTAAGAAGATACCTTGCGTGAACTTAATAAAAATCCCTTGTAACGTACCTTACACTATTTTTCATTTACAAAAACTATTATATGGCCTTGCATAACACACTTTTCTTTCTTGTGGAGTCATCTTGTTTGTTCATGAGTGTCAAGCATATGAATTTTTGCTTACCTCATGAATCTTATTGTTAATGTTGTGTGGTGCCCTATCAAACTTATCAAGAGGTATAGCTTTTCTATGGTTGGTATGATGAGAAGCCTAAATGAGGGCGTGACTTTCTCATTATACAGTGAGAAGTCAACACAAAGGCATGAATTTCTCACTAAGCCACCCTTTTTGGATACTCACCCAGTGGACAACCTAAAGTTTTGTTGCCTCAGAGTGAGCATGCATTTTTGGAAAAACAACCAAGGCTTGATCCACATAGTGTTGGACAAATAGTCGAGGCTTGATCAATCCCTTTGGATACTCGCCAAGCGAACAACCTAAAGTTTTGTTGTGTCAGATTGAGCATGTATTTTTGGACAAGAATATTAGATTTGATCCACATCACGCATTGGAAAAACGGTCAAGGCTTGATCAAGCTCTTTTTATATTTTTTTTGCTTATTTATATTAGTCTTTGACATTGTATATTTGGGTATTTTGTCTTGTTGTTGCATATCATATAGCCTATGTGTGTCCCTTTGTGCTTATGTTGGTTTGATGCAAGATCTTGAATCTTGGGGGCTTGGCCACCCCCTTGATCTTTGTCATACAATACCATCCATATTGGTATAGCTGGAGCCCTCTTGAATGTCTTCTTTAGTGTGAGTTTGAAGCAAGTCCCCCCTCTCACTAAAGTGGGGGCTAAATGTAGTAACAAGAAAAGTAGCCCTTTTATTCACTTAATTTGGGAATAAATAACATTAAAATGAGCCTAATGTTACCTTGATTTAGTGCTGTAATGTGTTTTACACATTCACATTAAGTTTAGGGACATTTTTTAATAAAATGTACCTAATTGTGCCTTATTTAGGGTGTTGTAAAGTGTCTCTTTACAGTTTCACACTAATCTAGGACTTTATCAATTAATTGGGGTTATTTATGCCTTATTTGGTCCTATTTTGCATCCATAAGCCTAATTAAATGCATTTTTCTATGGATAATCCTGACACTTAGAAAATAACCAATCATAATTCAATATTTTTGGTTGTGTTACAAATCTAGGGATCTGGGACTCATATGCCACCTTGGGCATGTGGGTCCCACCTAGGTCTTGGGACCTGATTTCAAACCACACATTGAACAAGACACTCCTAAAAATCCATGTCCTAGATTTTAGCTATCGTGATTCATATGCCCCAATTGGAATATGAGTCCCACTTTAACTTGTACCTATTTTAAATAAAATTCTTGGCAAGATTTTATTATCCTAGATCTAATGTCGACTGGTAGTGTTCTAATTTTAGGAAATTTGACATAAACACATATAAATACAAGGGGATTTCACTTAGTTTCACCTATCAATTTTGAGTGAAGCATCCTAATATTTCATAAGAGAATTAGAGAGTATTCAAGAGTATTCAAGAGAATTCAAGAGCATTCAGGGGTAGGTTTGAAGAAGATTATTGTAGCATTCAAGATCTATAATCATGTCAAAGGCTTGATCCATCATGCATGTGGTTTTGAGCTAGTGTTGTGATGTATTGTTCAAGATCAATTCAATTATCTGAAGGAATTATCTTTCATCAAGAATCATGATAAAGATCTACATCCATTGAGGCCACTTCATGATTGTTTGCAAATCTACAAGGTTTCAAACAAGGTTCTATTGTTTCATCTTATATTTCATGTTTCATTTAATTAATGCTTCATTTCTCATTAAGGTTTGTGATGGGACTTTTAAATTTTGAAGGAAGGAGGCTAGGGTTTTAGGGTTTTAAGTTACCCATGGTGGTATGAATTATCAAATTTTGAAAACCCTCATGTTATGTTTCAACAGTGACTTACTACTAAAGGTAACCAGTCACTAAGTGATCCAGTTGAGCCATTTCTCCGTGCTCTTACCGGCCCCTCTCACACAGCTTGCCGGTCTCATTTTTCCACCTGGGCTTAAATGTTTATACCGTCAAGGGTTGTGCCACATGGTCCCACCTGAATATTCTACATGTCCTACATGCAGTTTGGCTAACCGTCCGATCACAAGTTTTGATCTGGACTGTTTCTCGCAAACCTCACAGGTTTTCTTGTTGATGTCACAAAGTAATGCGAGGTTTGGCAGATTCTGCCATCTGGCATGTACGAAGGGGTGGGGTCTTTTCTCGAGGCGCTAGCAGTCATAGGTGGCCATTTTTTACCAGTGAATGGATTTAATGATGGGGTTAATAATTGTCCCTCGTAGGCCTCGCACGAGTAAAGTAAATGTCTCTAAAGTACTGCGAGGTCTACAAAAAGGCAACACGTGGCCTGGTTCTTGAAGCGACAAGGCTAAGTGGGACCTACTGTCCGGTTGCAACCTTTTATTTTCATGGGTTATGATTGTCTATGGTTTTTCTAGGGTGCTGCTGTGGATTTTCAATGCTCGATTGACTCAATCTGAGTTGTTCGATTTGTTAGATCTGTTCCACATCAATGGTTCAAATCCAAAGAGGGTTGTTGTTCATTTGCATGGAAAATTTTTGTGCTCTATTACTTAATGGCTCGTGTTATTCTAGAGGATCTTCTCCTGATTTTATCTAGCATGTGAATGATGCCCTCCTAATAGAAACAATTATGGTGGCTATGTCAGCCACTTATGGCTCAAATGCTTGTATTGCAAAATGCAATTAATATCCCTCACACCAATTCACTCTATAAATGCTTGTTTAAAGTTACCCGGTGTTATCATTGCATTTTGAATTGTTTTGTTTGCAAGTGGTGGCTTTTCTCCTGTTTCCTGTGAAGCTTTTTCTTCAATAGATAAATCTATACAGCATAGGAGTGCCAGAGTAGGAGCCAGGAATTCACTGGTTGAGAAGGATCAACCTACTCCTAGAAAACCCGAAGTCACTACTACAAGTGCTGGAAAAAGGTCGGAGCGTTGCTCATCCCCTATTCTGATTTCATCAGATTCTGATGGCAATGGGTTTGAAACTGACTCGGATTACCGATGTTACCTGCTAGCCTTAACCAAGCTCATGGGAGTGAATGAGGAGGTCTTGGTAGTTGAACCAATAACTATAGTGGCTTTGTGCTAGGTTGTTGGTGTTGTGTTGATGTAGCATGGGGGAAGAAGGTGGTTTTGTCTTTAACTAAGGCAAGAACCGAAAGAGGTTGCTTGTACCGGGGTCATGTGTCAACTTAGTGTTTGCTGGTGTTGGGTCTGTGGGTCATGGGCGATGATATTTTTGGTGTTTCATCCTATTGATGTGGACATGCATGTGCCTAACATGCTTTTTTGTTTTCTTCGACTAGTTACTATGTTACCATTTTTTGATTCCTCGGATCATGTACTTTGCTATCCAATGATGAGGAATTTGAATTTGAATTTCATTCTAAATGAAATTGAATTTTGAAATTAACAATGTAGCCTAATGCTTTGTTTCTCTCCTATCCTATAAAGGAGATTCCATGGCTTACTATTATGGTCAGATTTTGGATCCTGAAGTTTTGAATATGTACAGTTAGTTCTTTTTACTGTAGTTTTCTTGGAGACTTTAGTTATTATCTTTTCTGGTTAGTTGTCTATGAAGAAAGCTAGCCTTGCTAATGTAATTACTGATATTGAATCAATAAATGATAATCATTTTGAAACAATTACTCTCCTAATTGTGTGACATAAGTTGTGAATGAGCCTATCAATGATATTTTCATTCACTTTCAATGTTATATTTGAATGTGTTCTTCATATTCATGCTTTAGCTCAATGAGTTAATGAAATTGCTTGAAA
Organism: Sequoiadendron giganteum; assembly: GCA_007115665.2. Taxonomy (NCBI): domain Eukaryota; kingdom Viridiplantae; phylum Streptophyta; class Pinopsida; order Cupressales; family Cupressaceae; genus Sequoiadendron; species Sequoiadendron giganteum. The sequence continues at coordinate 44,263 of VCHN02000301.1, forward strand.
ATGAGTTACAGATTTATGATTATACGTTCAAGATTGCTAAGGAGTGTTGTTTTAAAAATTTAAATTCACATGATGTAAAGAATTATGATGATATGTCTACAATATCTGAATTATGCTTTGTATGACTCCTGCCCAATGGATGAGGCACTAGTTATTTTCTTTGAGATTACTATGGGAATTTAATTCTAAACATGGTGGTCTAAAATATGAACGCAACAAAATTTTAAACCCTATCTCTCTACGAGAGGCAAATCTTACATTGAAGACTTCAATCCCGTTGCTTTAAGATCCCTATTATTATTCTTCAGTTTGCCAATACTGAGAGTAATTACTATCTTATTGCATGTTTGGGGGTTGTTATCTATATGAAGAAGTGTTCGTACCAGTCATAGAACATTCTTATGAACACATTTAGGTTTACCCACCTTGATTTCACAGAGCCAAAAGTGTAGGAGATTTCAGTCTTTGAATGGGTCTCGTTAGTTGGCCAATAGATTTTTTGGTTCTTTAATATAGAGGTTGGCTACCTCTTAGAGAATTGTAAAACTTATGTGGGACAAAACACCAATAGAATGGTGACTTTGTTGGGGA